>JAVYIG010011960.1:0-56860 GCA_035222895.1 Strongylocentrotus droebachiensis | reverse complement strand
AGTTTCAGAGTGGTGAGTCAACACACAGATTACTGAGCTGGGAGACATTGCCAGGCATAGTGCCAGGTGAAGGGGCATATATCGAAACTTAAAAAAAAAAAATATTAAAAAAAAAAAAAAAAAAAAAAAAAATTAAAAAATTAAAAAAAAAAAAAAAAAAAAAAACGGGTAAACGAAACCGTCCAATTGAAAACGGAATCCGCCATGGGCGGTCGGATACCGGACGGTTAAACGTTTGACTACAGCACTACTTTAAAGGTAATACAAAGTTTGGTAAATTTTTAATATTGGGTTGATAGTGATTCTTCACAATTTTGATATATTTGGATGCCCCTGTGGATAAAAGCACTAGAAAAGTTAGCCCCTAAAAGACTTCTGCTTTCGAGAAAAATTGAATATAAAATTTACCGGTGCTCCCGGTAAATTTTGATAAACATCAAATAGCACCTACGGCCGTACAATGGTAGCTGCGACCATGAAAATCTCAGAATATGTAGTTGTGATATAGAGTTTCCAAACGGGAATAGCTAATCGGTCGATTTTTGGCAAGAAACATGGTTTTATAGCTTAATTAATATCTTGACCTTGAGAGGGAGCTATACAACATAAAGAGTTTATTATTTACAATTTCATAACTTAAGACTCAATTTCAACCCCGACAACGACCACTGAATATTGTAGGATCGCATAGGCTTCCAATATGTTCATTTGAACTAAATTCATGACCCCATACCAAAACTTTGTATTACCTTTAAGAACTTTCAAATCTTTAAGAACTTTCAAAATCTTTAAGAACTTTCAAAATCTATAAGAACTTTCAAAATGTTAAAGAACTCTGGGATGATCTGTAGACTGTATAGAGATAAAGATGTAGATGAGCTTGATTTATACTTTCAAGGGCCGGTATTCAATTCAATACTTAGCATAAGTAAGAAATTTACTAAGTAAATGGCTAAGTTAAGTAATTTACTTATCTCGTATTCAAATCGCATTATAGACTTATACTTACGTAAGTCAAAATTTAAGTAAAATACTTACTGATAAGCATTGTGACGTCACACGGTCAATCAAAAGTAATGCGCAATTGATGCATTGCAATAAATGCGCGCTGATATAATTGTGCGCGCGATATAACACTGCGTAAGAAAACCATATGCCTGCCAATCAAGGCCACCAAATAATTGGCGTAAGTCTGGTATGCAGTTGGCTTAGATTAAAAGTAAAATACTTACACAAAAGTGTGAATTGAATACCAAAATTGGCTAAGTATTTTATGTAAGCCAAATACTAAGTAAAAAGCTTGAATTTTGTACTTAAGTATTGAATTGAATACGGGCCCAGGTCTGCATGCATGAATCGTACATAAAAGTTGTGAAATGTTGGGGTCTGGACCTACATTTAGAAAGATTTTGGGCACCCATGTGTCCCAGCAAGTAATTACTCCTTGGTCCCAGGTGCCTGTTAGTGTCAAGCCCTGCACTAAACTATAAACTTAACTTATAAAATAGCCTGTTAATTTGTTTCTTTTAAGGAGCACTCTTAGACAACAATTTGTTTCTGCTACAAATCATTTGAGATTGTCATGTGGCATATTGCACTAGCCGAAACACTTTGCAACAGATTTTTAAAATTTTACGGTTTGATTTTGTAGATCACATCTTTAACTCACTCTACTGCTTTAGAAGCAGACCTCTATCATTGCTCTCATTTGTTTGCAGTGAACCCTGGGTATATTTCCACTTGGGTACCATTTAAAACACATTGTATCCTGGGAACAGATGCAATGCTTCTAGAGCCACTTCCAAGTCCATCAAAGAGGCGAAAATAACTTCCCTTGATACGTATAACAAATGTGTGCTGGCCCGGTATTCTCTTGATACTACTGTAAGTGCCAACTGCCAAGTGTGATCAGGAATGAATTATGGAGGAAAAGAATGTAGGCTGGGTTTGATGCTATGGCTGTGGCACGTTGAAACTAATAATTCTGTAGGCCTACAGTACGTGCTTTCTGCCATTGAAGCTTGTGAAACGCTGCTAGAAGATCAAATGCTTGGGGAGTATTACTAGTAGTACAGTGAAACCTGTATATTTAAAGACTGCTCAAGGTTAACGTGAAATGGTCCTTATACTATAGGCAGGTGGTCTTTATGTAAAGGTTTCTTTACTGCAGGTTTAAATAAGAAACCATATTCAAGGGAAAACTAAAAAGTGGTCTTAATAGACAGGTGGTCGGTCTTTCTATACAGCCAGGTGGTGGTTACTGCTTTTGACTGTATTCTATACCGTCTGGGGAGAGCAACAGGGTGTGTACCCCTTGGCTTGGGTCCTTTGAAATGCTCTTCTGGCTCTTAAGTTGAGTATGTTCTTCTTCCATAGATAAAAAATGCTTAAAGGTAAAGACCAGTATTGGAAACGCCCCAATTCCAAAAAATGAAATGGAAGCTCTTATTACCAATCATGTGAAAGAATATGTTTTGACTAATTAATACATGATTACAATTTACCCGGAAACCGCCTACTAATTGATGTATTTGGTAAATTAGTTTATCTATTGGACTGTGAGAGATAAACACACACTAATTGCAACTTTAGGAGAATTTTTGTTTGCTTCATAAGTCACAAAGTGGACAACATCTCCACAGGAATGTAACTTGAAAGGTTTCAGAAAACCTATGAGTACAAGCAATTATTATGGTATTTTTAGAATACTGCAGGTAATTGTACAGTATACCGGTAAGCAAACAGTTTCCAGACTACCGGTACTATGCATTTGCACATTAAACACATTACACACACTATGGCATATATTTGTAAAGGTTATGACTGAAATTGAACTTCTGAGGATGACTGTACATTCATTCATGCTATTTTTAAGTGACAGAAATCATGCCCTACGCTGTGTGCAAGATGGACAATGGCTCGATCCGCCTCTCTCTAAGAAAAGTTTCATGAAAGTTATGATACATCAAGTGCCATAGAAATAAATAAATAATTATAAATCAATTACTGGAAGTTCATGCATATAGCTTCTTGCTTCTAAGCAACATTTTGCCAATTATTAAAAGAAAAATTGCAAAACTAAATGCATACCGGTATTCTCCCCTAACCCTACTACTAAAAGTAATAGTACATCTTTGAGGCTGTTCACACCGCAATGAGATAGCGCAGTCATGCTAGACCGCGCTATCTCTCGTGGACCACCCCCAAGAGGTGCTCCAGTGGCACGCCGTTTTGGCTCGCCGTGGCTCGCTGTTGGGCGGACCAAAACGACGTTGTACCTTCCACACCACAGAGATAGCGCGGTCTAGTGCGCGCTATCTCTGCCGGTGTGAACAGCCTCTTAGATTGTACTTCATGTAGTACTTTGAATTTGATTTCATGAAGTCACGTGCAGGAGAGCTTCAGTTTTTAATTGAGATAGATTATCAATTTTTTTTTTCTATTCAATATTCGTCATTTACATGTAGGTCTTTGTCCAAGCAGCCACTCAACAGAGTATACTGTAGATGACGCATTGGGCAATTTCCGGTCAGAGCTTGCAACCAAATTTATGCAATACTGCAATTCTAAAGAGATCTAGCCCCCTTAATTTCAATTTCAAATAGGAAAATAGATTGACCACACTTCAGCCATTAAGAGATTAATCTACTGCAATGACGACTTTTTACGCATCCAAAGGATTTGCATTCTTCCCCTATTCTAGATTTCTATTTATCCTATTTCCTCAATAATTCCCCCTTTGAAATGTACCATAACACTATGCCTGAATGCACTTTCCTAATATGTACCCTTCTCTTGGTTTAAGTGGTGAAGAAAAACAAATCTGAATTGATTTCTCGCCCTCCCCCCCCCCCCCCCTGCTCACTCTCCTTTCATCTTTTATAAACTGATTTGAACCCCCTCTCTCTCCTTCTCTCTCTCTCTTACTCCCTGCCATATTTTCTTTTATAATAAAGCGATGTTTGAATGGTCATAATTAATGATGTGATAAATGAACAGGCAACAGAAGAAAATACATGATGTACATGTACATTGTATGTTGACAAAAAATAAGAAAAATAAGAAAAAATAGCCAATTTCATATTTTAACTCTTATCCTGCCACAGGCCTAATCCCCCCAGTGCCAGATTTATAACGAGATAATCGGATTAACGCGATGGTACTAACAATAGCGCGTGCAAAACACTAAGCACAGTCCAATGGGCATGAACAATAACTGCTATTACGAATGTTTGCTAGCATGCAAGAAGCAGCGTAACAATAGCGTGCACGCAGCCTCATGGAAGGCTATGAGTTAAGAACCATTGCTCGCTTTTCATTTGCCATTATTTCCCTTTCAATCATTTTTGTTTTCCTGTGTACCTGTAGGATGACCAAAACTTTGCAATTAGGTACAATTCAATCATGTCAAATAAATGCAATGGACAAACCAAAGTGCTATCATGTACGTGTACATTCATATTCTTTGTGTTTTTCTCTTTTGTCTTCTACGTATTATTTGTGTTTCTTTTCTCTTTTTTTGTAAGCATCTATACCCTGAAATATCAGCCTCTGGCATCATAGCAGGTGATAAATTGTTCCCACATCAGTACAGAATATACCTAGAATAGATTTGAACACACTTTAAATCAGGGTTGTTGATTTTTTTGATTTAAATCTGATTTTTATGATTTAAATCAGATTTTTTTGATTTTTTTCCAACGAAAAATAATGGTCACACTTAACAAGTTTTAGACTATATTTAAACTGTTTTACACCAATAATAGTGGTCAAGTAGTCTTTTGAACATTGTGTATTGTACTATTTGACACAATAATCCACTTATATACAGGTAATTTTTTATATTTTTTTTTTATTTATTTGCATTATAGAGAGGGACATTTTATGGAAGCCCAAGTAATGTTATGTATTATGTATACATTTAAACTCTTGAAATTTTTATATCAGTCTGTACGTTAACATCTAATTTGAATGTAATATTTAACCAGATTTGCAATAGGCACTTCCTGATATGCTTGTAACAAAATACACATTTTATGTTTTCATTACAGTGTAACCTCAGTTCCAAATAAAACTTCAATAAATTTTGTTGCAAGATGCAGGATAAGCACCACTGTCCACCACATCATTGATGTGCTGTTTTTTCAAACTATTACATGAACAAGCAAGCACAGCAGTTGTATTGCTGCATACAGTAACACTTGCCCAGCAACTTTCCCATTTTTAAATTCTTACTTATTAAGTATACATGTGTACTTTGAAATTGTGTAATTGAATGTATGGGTATTGATAAGAAAATACACAAGCATGCAAATATACATGTAATTCTTATCAAATGTACACATGTATGCCTTCAACTTAAGTAATTGAAAGAATGGGTATTAATAGTAACAAGAAGGAGGTACATACAAGTAGTTCAGCTGTTTTGTAAAAGTATCCAAGTTGTGGACTTTGAGCACCTTTGTAGATTTTATATATTATTTTATTGAAGATTTAACAGTTTGGTGTACATACAGAGAGTTATTTATCATTACTTCGTTAGAAACTTGTTGTTTTCATCAGTTTTGCTTGTTTTACCATTTGAAAATAAAACAGTGGTGTTAAATCAGACTCCATGAGGGTGTATCATTCTTTTAAAGTATCTCTAAAGCATGTGGAACAGAAATGAAAATGATTACATTGAAAGTATCTGTTAAGAAGAAGAGAAAATAGAGAAAACTAATTTTTTTCATAAAAGTTGATTTAAATCAGTGATTTTTTTGAAAAAAATCAAGTGATTTAAATCGCGATTTAAATCATGATTTTAATCGACATGATTTAAATCAAACAACCCTGCTTTAAATACTACTGTGGAGTCTGTGACACAATAGATCATATCATTGTCCTGTTCTCAGTTTCTTTCAAGCTACAATATGTGGTGTCCACAATGGATTAAAGCATTAGAGATTGAGGGAATTATTAATGTACTATCCTACAACCTAAATATTCAAGGAAAACAGAATTGTCAAATAGGATTATAAAGTGAAGAGCTACAATGTATATCCCTTTTTATTGCAGAGATTAGGAAGATGACAAAAGAAAGAATTTTGAGAAGATCCACTTGGGGGACGTGATTGAGACACTTTCGTAGAATACTCCAATAACTCATGGATACAGGCAGTCAGGCACACAGAATGACCCAATACACAAAATGTACATGTACAGTACATCATCTACATGTATATCATCAAGGTTAGATGTCTTATGAAATATAGCAGGTCAAACTCTTTGACAGCACAAGTATACATGTACATGTAGTCCTGTGCTAAACACAGAGAATGATTTGTTCTCAAAAACAAATTTCCAGTATTTTTCATGTATGAAATGAGAAGCCTACAGGTAAATAAAGGCAGCTTAATATTTGAGCACTTTGAGCACCCTGCGCAGTGGATTTAAATGTTATAAACCTAAGTATATTACTACTATTACTATTATTAAGTAAGTCAGTCATGATCAATAGCGCAAAGCTAGCAAAACAAGATGTACAATAGATCACAAATGTCTATAAATACCCCCCCCCCCCCTCCAAAACAAAAAAGATTCTGCTTTAGAATTTGTCAATTTATCTTCTCCTTACCTGGTTCCCTTCTCTGTTGCTCCATACCCCCTGCATGACCTTGCCAAACTCTCCCCGACCTAGCTCCTTGTCCAGGATGTTGATGTCTGTAGCTGGGATGATGTGCCCTCCGCTAGGTGGGCCCCCTGGTCCGGGGGCAGCCAATCTGGATAGGGGTGGTGGGGGCTTTGTCACATGTTTGCCTCCCTTCTGCAATGGTAAGAGAATGAAAAAGATTATTAAGTTATTGCTCACTGAGAAGTAAAAAAAGGCAAAGGACGTAAATTCAGAGAGATTGAAGACAAATGATAGCACTAGACAAGACTTGTACAAAACATCATACAGTACATGTGCCCCACCTTTTCCATCCCTCCCTTGTCCCTCCCTCCCCTTTCCACATCTCTCTCTCTCTCTCTGAGTTTCATTCCTTCTCAAATCTCAATGACACACACTAAATTAACTTTGCACAGAATTTTACAATTTTTTAATGAAATATAATATTATTGAACAAACGTCAGCAAGAAGCTATACAGTGTACTTTTACTCTAACATCAGAATCTAAGAAAACTTGTGCTTCTAATAAGATTGACAAGTTTTTTTAAAGGTAAAAAGAAAAGAGGAATGAGAAAAAGATTAAGGCATAAAGGAGTGGACATGTACATGTGTATGTAAGCAGGAAAAAGGGGAAACATTAAATACACAAGTTGTTTGGCGTGCAGGCTACAGCAAGCAAAAATAGAAACATGGTTGGTTTAATGGGTTCCTTAAGATCTTGATCCGTTATCTGGCCTACAAATTCAGTCGTGACAGATGAGGAAATCATGGTCTACTTTGGGGCGAGATTGGAATGGATGATACTTGACAGTACATGCAGTGATGCCAAGATGTAACTCCTGCTACTCTTTGCTGTGTGTGCCTGGCAGAATAATTCACTAACGGTGACGTACATAATAAATATATCAAGAAAAAGATCAAATAACAAAGTTTAGCATTTAGATGTAAACATTTGTATTGTATTCAGCTGAGCACAACATGACTTTGTAAAGTTGTATCATACAACACATGGACAAACAGGACAACAGATGGACATTCGGTGCATTCTAAAGTTTTGGTTTAACATTCTTGATTACATTCTTGTACCACATTTCAGTCTGCATACCATCAAAATTGTTAAAAGTGGTATCATAACTCAGGCAATCAAAACTAACAATTTTAGCGACTACCCTACAAGTACCATTTGTAGATAAAAATCTGTATTTGCGGCTTTACGCCCTTTTGCCAAGCACATGACATAACCTACATGTAATGTATGTGCAGCGTACAACACATGCACATGTACATGCAGCTTACATCTGGAATACGTAGCATTCATGTTGTTTAATGTGTCTGCCATGTGTGTCACATTCAGAGGTTGATTGATGATAGCAGTCAAACTAGAACCAAATTATATTTGACTTTCCTTTCCTCTGTAAATCAGGGTCCCTTTCTAACTACTCCAATAAAACTTAGTTTATCAAAATACATTTTTTACATTCTACTCAGATATCCTGAATACACTAGGCATACAGTGTGGAAAATAAAAGCTGTAAATCTAACAGACTAGAAGTTACAGCACATTTTATACATGATAATATGTACATGTACATGTACATGTATGTACCAAGTCATGATTGCATTCTGCGATTGCATGAACATATACATCCCCCTGTCCACACACAACATTTTCCGTCATTAGTCATGATTAGCTATACCGTTTCGCGATAGTGATACCGTTTCGCGATAGTTTTACGATGCAAATTGTAGGTGTGGACGCTCACTAACGATACGTCGTATAACGAAACTAGTCTAACGAAACGCAGGTTTGGGCATCGTTTCGAACTGAAACTCGATAAAGAATCACGCCTAATTACGGAAATGTTGTGTGTGGACAGGGAGAGTGTAACTAGTGTAACTAACTGGGCGACGCTTAACGTGACCTCGAGTGAAAGGAGACCAGACTGTAGAGTTTCAGGATTACTTTCTTCTGTTTATGGACATCCTTGAATTTATACGATGATTATTTATATGACGTTTCTTGTGTGTGGACACTTTGAAATTTATACTATGATTCTTTATACGACGTTTCGTTATAGAGTTTCGGGATAAATTGTTTTGTGTGTGGACACGCTGCTAGTATAACCTGGAGAGACAAACCATATGGTCAAGCAGTGGCGTAATGAGCAAAAACGTTTGGGGGGGCTGACAAAAAAAAATCCGCAGCACCCTACACTAACATGCAGGCCCCGCTGAACGTTTTGCAAAGTGTGGTAGAGTGTATAAACTGTGTCGTTATCAGGGGCGTCGCTAGATCTTTGTCAGTGGGGGAGTAGGGAGGGGATAGAGGCCACCGATTTCAGACAAAACGAGCAACCAATTACCGACAAATATGCCAATGTCCAAAGGTTTATAAATTTAACCCTATAAACCCGGTGCCAGGAACTAAGTTATTTTTCAGTCTCCCCCCTCCCGCGCGAAGCGGGGAAACTTTGACACTTCATTAAATTATTAGAGACAGAAGACGATCCGTTGTACCGTTCTCGACTCTTAACTCTTGTTAGGATCCAGTTTCCCCCCCCCCCCCAACTCCTCCAGCGGAAAGCGCGGCAGTTTGGACGTTACAATAAATTATAACTCTTAATGATTGTCTGAATTCATTTTAGACCATCTCGCGCGAAGCGCGGAAGCTTTGACGTTTTAATAAATCATTACTCTTAATCCTTGTCTGAATTCATTTTCGCCCATCCCGCGCGAAGCGCGGAAGCTTTCACGTTTCATTAAATTATTAGAGAAAGAAGACAATTGTTGTATCGTGTTCTTGTCTGAATTCAGTTTCCCCCCTCCCGCGCGAAGCGCGGAAGCTTTGACATTTCGTTAAATTATTAGAGAAAGACGACGATTCGTTGTATCGTGTTTTTGTCTAAATTCAGTTCCCCCCCCCCCCCCCGCCCGAAGCCCGGAAGCTTTGACATTTCATTAAATTATAAGAGAAAGAAGACGATTCATTGTACCGGTTCCGACTCTTAATCCTTGTCTGATTTCAGTTCCCCCCCCCCCCTCCCGCGCAAAGCGTGGAAGCTTTGACATTTCATTAAATTATTAGAGAAAGAAGACGATTCGTTGTATCGTGTTCTTGTCTGAATTCAGTTTCCCCCCTCCCGCGCGAAGCGCGGAAGCTTTGACATTTCATTAAATTATTAGAGAAAGAAGACGATTCGTTGTATCGTGTTTTTGTCTAAATTCAGTCCCCCCCTCCCCGCCCGAAGCCCGGAAGCTTTGACATTTCATTAAATTATAAGAGAAAGAAGACGATTCATTGTACCGGTTCCGACTCTTAATCCTTGTCTGAATTCAGTTCCCCCCCCCCCCCTCCCGCGCAAAGCGTGGAAGCTTTGACATTTCATTAAATTATTAGAGAAAGAAGACGATTCGTTGTATCGTGTTCTTGTCTGAATTCAGTTTCCCCCCTCCCGCGCGAAGCGCGGAAGCTTTGACATTTCATTAAATTATTAGAGAAAGAAGACGATTCGTTGTATCGTGTTTTTGTCTAAATTCAGTTCCCCCCCTCCCGCCCGAAGCCCGGAGGCTTTGACATTTCATTAAATTGTAAGAGAAAGAAGACGATTCATTGTACCGGTTCCGACTCTTAATCCTTGTCTGAATTCAGTTCCCTCCCCCCCCCCTCCCGCGCAAAGCGCGGAAGCTTTGGCATTTCATTAAATTATTAGAGAAAGAAGACGATTCGTTGTATCGTGTTTTTGTCTAAATTCAGTTCCCCCCCCCCCTCTCCCGTCCGAAGCCCGGAAGCTTTGACATTTCATTAAATTGTAAGAGAAAGAAGACGATTCATTGTACCGGTTCCGACTCTTAATCCTTGTCTGAATTCAGTTCCCCCCCCCCCCTCCCGCGCAAAGCACGGAAGCTTTGACATTTCATTAAATTATTAGAGAAAGAAGACGATTCGTTGTATCGTGTTTTTGTCTAAATTCAGTTTTCCCCCTCCCGCGCGAAGCCCGGAAGCTTTGACACTTCATTAAATTATTAGAGAAAGAAGACGATTCAGTGTACCGGTTCCGACTCTTAATCCTTGTCTGAATTCATTTTCGCCCATGTCGCGCGAAGCGCGGAAACTCTGACGTTTTATTAAACTAATACTCTTAATCCTTGTCTGAATTCATATTCGCCCATCCCGCGCGAAGCGCGGAAGCTTTCACGTTTCATTAAATAATCAGAGAAAGAAGACGATTCATTGTACCGGTTCCGACTCTTAATCCTTGTCTAAATTCAGTCCCCCCCCCCTCCCGCGCGAAGCGCGGAAGCTTTCACGTTTCATTAAAAATCAGAGAAAGAAGACGATTCGTTGTTTCGTGTTTTTGTCTAAATTCAGTTCCCCCCCCCCCCCTCTCCCGTCCGAAGCCCGGAAGCTTTGACATTTCATTAAATTGTAAGAGAAAGAAGACGATTCATTGTACCGGTTCCGACTCTTAATCCTTGTCTGAATTCAGTTCCCCCCCCCCCCTCCCGCGCAAAGCACGGAAGCTTTGACATTTCATTAAATTATTAGAGAAAGAAGACGATTCGTTGTATCGTGTTTTTGTCTAAATTCAGTTTTCCCCCTCCCGCGCGAAGCCCGGAAGCTTTGACACTTCATTAAATTATTAGAGAAAGAAGACGATTCAGTGTACCGGTTCCGACTCTTAATCCTTCTCTGAATTCATTTTCGCCCATGTCGCGCGAAGCGCGGAAACTCTGACGTTTTATTAAACTAATACTCTTAATCCTTGTCTGAATTCATATTCGCCCATCCCGCGCGAAGCGCGGAAGCTTTCACGTTTCATTAAATAATCAGAGAAAGAAGACGATTCATTGTACCGGTTCCGACTCTTAATCCTTGTCTAAATTCAGTCCCCCCCCCCCCTCCCGCGCGAAGCGCGGAAGCTTTCACGTTTCATTAAAAATCAGAGAAAGAAGACGATTCGTTGTTTCGTGTTTTTGTCTAAATTAAGTTTCCCCCCTCCCGCGCAAAGCGCGGAAGCTTTGACACTTCATTAAATTATTAAAGAAGGAACACGATTCGTTGTACCGTTCTCGACTCTTAATCCTAGTCTGAATTCAGTTCCTCCCCCCCCCCCCGAAGCGCGGAAGCTTTGCCGTTTCATTAAATTATTAGAGAAAGAAGACGATTCGCTGTACCGTTCACTACTCTTAATCTTGTCTGAATTCAATTTCCCCACTGGGCCCCTCAACGGTACATATGCAGTGTTACATGATGTAAGTATGGGACGCCCGGCTGTGCTTGTCACAGTTGCTTCTGGAAAGGTTTTTTTTACTAGTGTTACTGTTAGGGCCACGGCCCCTTAGTGACTATAAAAAAACATATGCTCTTCATTCCTGGCCATTTGGGAATGTGTCAGTTTGCAACTCAAATGGAGAAACGAGCATTTTGTTGAAAATCATGTGATATAACATTTATACATCACTTGTATATGGAATTGAAAATAAGTCATGGTTCAATTTTATTTGGGGGGGCTGGCGCCCCCCCTAGCTCCCCCACCAGTACGCCCAAGTGATGACGAGAGAGGCATGGAAAACACTTCAGTATACAGGCAAACAGTGTCTCTTTCGTCAGTTCGACTCCTGCAACCTTATCCCCCCCCCCCCTTTCCCCACCTTCACTTCACCCATGGACATGCGCCTTCACAACCCACCTTCCCCTGCAGAGCAAGAAATATATTTTACATGATTCACCGACTCTGTGATTGATCACCGAGTCACTGGGCATTTTGCAATCTAGGCATAATAAAGGGCATGAATTCATGTTACTCTGTGTTTAAAGGTTACAAGTTAATGCCCTTCTGGCACCAAACAGATGAAATCATAAATTGGTTCCATCCCTAGCTCAAAGCAATCCAGCATTCATGCCCAAATTACTAGAGGTTTTTGTATTCATTGCCAATTCAACAGGATCAGCACCGAACAAAAATATGATATTACTTTCTCTCATCTCTCTCATTTAATTCAGATTCAGCAATTCAATTTTCAATGATGAAATGTGCATATTTGCAGGCACCTGTACTGTAAAAAATCCTGTGCTGGTCCTTTGTTTTAAGATAAAGTTGAGTTCTGGTCATGCAATTGCATTGTAAAGAAAACTGTTGGATAGATTGATAATGTATCAGATTCAAATAAGTATTGGTCCATACTGTGAGCTTTTGAGGTTTTGAAATCATCAAGCTGATAAAAAAGACCATTCTTGTTAAAAGTCACATACAGCAAAGGAGGTTTCAGAGGACACCCTTTTATGATACTTTCCCACTCTAATATAAAAAGAATGAAAAAGCTCACAAATTACGTTTCATCTTTCCTAAGACTCAACTCAACCTTCCCTTTATTAAAGCTCAAATGACCTCTATTATTACATTTTTCCCCCTTCTTCTTCTTACTTCCATCTTGCTAAATATTAAATGATTTGTATTGATTTTTAATGGTTAAACTGGTGGTTAACTCTTCTAACTCATCCCATAGTTATTTGTCTTGGTTGCATTTTTCCTCATCTGATCTATAAGCCCTGCGTGATGATATGGTCCCTTATGCCTAAAACTGAAGACCAGCCTCAACGGATTGACTCATTACCCCCGTCACATGCACATTCACTTAGAGGCAATGATTGGAGCCATTTAGCACGTAATGCATGCACCATATGGGGACATCGGCAAATCGCCAATGGGCCATTATCCGCTTTCTGAAATCTCAAAGTCAAATCCAAGGAGGATTGAAAATAAAATTTTCGACTGCTTTGCTTCAGGCTTTATTTTGAACAAAGAGAGAGTAGATATAAGATTACAAATGAGTCTGAACTTAGGTTTAGGGTTAGACTTACATGTACATGTAGACTTAGGATTAGGAAGGGCTTGACACTTACAGGCGCCTTGGACACATGGGCACCCAAAATCTAAGTTCAGACCCCCATATTTTGAAATTTTACATGGGGCTATTGTGTACAGACTCTAAAAAAATTGATCTGGACCCCCTTCCTAAAAGGTTTAAAAGTATGGAGCCCTTGGTTAAGGTTAAGGTTAGGGTTAGGGATGTGGTTAGTTATAGGTTTAGGGTTTTATATTCCAGGGTTGAAGTTAGAAATTCAAGCCTTTTAAGGAATTGAATGTGGGGCACTTGTCTCTGAGCATGTGTCATATGACACATGTAACCACACAGGCCTATATCTAATCTGTTCAAAGGAATCCCATATTTCCAGAGACTTACCTCAATTAAAGAGGATTTTTAAAGTGTAGAGGATAAATCCCTTTCATAAACCATGCAGAAAGACACTACACAGCAGCAATATGTAGATTGTACATAAGCCTGATAATTGATTTGAATTGCTATTCTTTCCATAGATCAATAGCAATCACTCAAATGAAACGAACAAGTTTACTGTTAATTGACCATTTCCCTTATCCTAATTAGTGACAGACACTTTCTTGCCCGTAGCCACAACAGTGTACATATAGGCCTACATATAAAAAGAGAAATGTTCCTGAAAATAAATAAGTACCGGTAAACTATTTATGATGTACAAAATTACAAATATATCATACATGATAAATTTCAGTGTAGTATTTTACCTCATTAAAGTTTATCAACATATCAAGTCTCCTGAGATAAATAGTTGAGGTATTAATTTCCATTGTTTAAAAATAGCAGTGTCCACCCCCACACCCCTCCCCACAAAAAATGATGGTGCTTATTACATGTATATAATGTTTATTAAGCTTGACAGTCCCCATAATGTATGTACAGTGTTAAATGTACATACCTGTACATGTAATGTACGTACATGTACATGTACATGTTGTAAGAGTTAAAATTAGACTCATTCCCTACTTGTATTTATCCTTTACTATTTGTTTCTCTAGTCTCTTCTACTCCATACATATTCATTTCACATCATTTGCATATTATCCATTCATCTCCACCATTCATCTCAACTATTCATCTCCACCATTCATCTCCACCACATACCAACTCTTCAAGCTAGAACAGGTGGTATGTTCTCTTCTCATTTACATATTTCCACTTCTTACTTATCATTGGTTCTCTTCTCCTTTTTCTTATGAATATTCAGTTTTATTCTTAAATTCTATCGTGCTATATTTGAATATAATTTGCATGAAGCACATGCTAGATACTTTGTAATAAAACACAGGCAGAGCTGGACAGGACTTATACTGGGTCAGACGTGTTATTTTTAGAGCTCTGTGGGCATGAGGTAGGAGAGATTTTATAGGAGAGAGGACTTGTGAGTTGGGCAGTGATTTGGAAGATTGGTGTATGATTGATTGGCAAGAGGTTAATATATTAGTTTACACTGGTAGCAGCGGTGTTTCTGTGTTCTACCCAGAAATTTTGAACCACCTTCGCCATCTTTGATTTTATTGCCTACACCCATGCACTTGTTTTACTGCTGCTTTGCTTTCGCCCTTTATATGTAGTCCTCCTGGTCTGCTAGGTGTGAATTTGCTAGCTTCATTTCATCCTACTTTACCTCTCCTTAGGAGTCAGAGATAGCTACATATCAGTTTAGCTGTATCGCCCTACCTTATTTGGTGAGTAAGCTCTGCTGTTATATATGTATCAGCTATTTCTACGTACAGTCTCCCTTCAACATTGCTGCTCTTTATGAATAAATTATGGTCTGATGAGTGATGGTGTTATTGTAGTGTTGGCTACATGTCTGTATCAGTACGGCTGTATTACATCATCATTTGGTGAGTTAGCTCTGCTGTTATTATTGCCGGCTACTTGTAATCTCCCGTCATCACCATTGTTATAGCTACGGGTCTGTCAGTTTAACTGTTTACCGGTAACTTATTTTTGCTGTTACTACTGCAATTTGCTGCAATTAGCATATTGCTTCATTGTCAATCGTTTGTTCTACATTGGTATTTGTAAATGCCTAGCTTCTGCAGTCAACTTGGGCTTCGTTCTTGTTCAGCTAACTCCACCCTTCTTCAATTTTTGGTGAGTTTTTTCTAGCTGTTATCTACAAGTTTAAGCCTACTTTTGACTTCTGAATTGCATTCACAGTTTACTTCATTGTCTAATTGTTAATCTACTGCTGGTCTGTTACATTATTGGTATTGATCCGGTTGCACTCGTGTGTATTAATTTTCTTTGAAGTCAGCGAGTACTACAGGTAACATCCTACATCGTGTTCCGGTTACGTGTGTATTGCTTAATTGTTGTCGAAGTCGGTGTCTTCCTACCTCATGTTTGTTTGTCTACTCAGGCACTGTTTATTCCCGAGGTATATCCTTCTTCGTTTCTTACATTGCTAGATTGTACTTCGAGTCAACAGCATCCTACTTCGTATTATTTTGGTCAATCAGTTCTATATTTGTACATAGACTACGTTATGTCCAGTCTTAGCCTACCTGAATTGTTTACTGGCGATGATGGCCAAGATTTTGATGTTTGGCTACAGAACTTTGAACGGGCCACTGGTTCCGACCCTGAAGCGATCAGCCTTCGTCATATATTTTTACGTTCATGTATTTCTGAATCTGCATTTGACAGTTGGATTGCCCTTAGTAGTTCAGATAAATGCAACTATGAGTCCGCTAAAATCAAACTCACTGCTGTGTTTGGTAGACAGAGGGTGCCTTTCTCTGGCTTGTCCCCACCTGACTCACCCAACCCAGATCACTCTCCCCCTACCATCAGTGATGATTTGTCAGCTCTTTTCAGACAGATACTGCAGAGACTTGATGACATAGAAAAGAAGGCAGATGAATGGCGGCAGCTTCCTCCATCTTGCTCATGCTCCGTGAGTCATCCCAACCTCTCAAAGCATCCAAGTCATCCTTCAGAGAGAAACACTGTCCGGACCGGTACACAAACCACACCGCACCCAACATCTTTCTCATCGGTCGGTACTCAGACGACCAATGAACTTGATCAGACTAGTACGCATCGATCAGTATCCTCTGTAAGTCTGCACACCTATCCAGCGATGCCTTCTGATCTCAGCACTAGAATACTCAAGTTTCAGCAGCAAGACAAGGAGATTGAGCAGATCAAGCAACTCGTAGCAAGTCATCAGAAACTGACACCAAAGTTTATCCGACAATTTCATCCAAGAATTCGTCGATATCTATGGCAGCTTCCCCGCTTCACAGTCCACAACGGCATCCTCTACCGCACGAAGATGGATGTGAAGACGAAAGCTATAGTCCACCAAGCAGTCATCCCTGAAAGTTTCGTCCCCCACGTCTTGCTGCTCATTCACAATCATCCTATGTCAGGCCATTTCAACTTACGGCAAACGCTAGACCGAGCCAAGTCCGAGATGTTCTGGCCATTCATGCATAGAGACATTATGAATTTCTGCGAATCATGTGACTGCTATCAACCCCCAATCTTTGGTCAGCTAGCTCCATCACAGGGTCTCCTTTCGTCATACCAGTCCCAGAAGGTCTACAATGATGGTCAGAACAAGAACAACGCCAAGGTCAAACTCGATGTGCGCAACCACAAGAAGGCGAGAAGCAAGTTCTCATCAAGACATCTCATCATGAGTAATGGCAAGAACTCCCACCCTCAAAGGTCAGAAGTGGAACAACTGGCAGGAACCACACACCCTTTCTTCGGCAATCGCCCTAACTTCCAGTATCCACCTTTCTTTCCCCTTTCTAGCAGTCACCCTCCTTCTTGGATGGGAGGTCAGGGTACCATCAACTCTGGCACTCGCCTCCAAACCGCCAGACATTATTTAGATGCTTTTTTCGACAATCCAGTCGACAACAATCCTGATGGCAGCATCGTCGAATCTGAGGGATCCTCTAGCATACTGGGTGGACCACCTGGACCACTTCCATCAACTAATCGCCAGAGGACCAGATAGAAGCCAAGAAGACTTCATGTTGTAATAGAGTAACTTTTCAGTCATATTTCTTTTGGTAAAGTCAAAATTCATTATTTTTATAGAATTTACCCAAAACCTACATTAGACTGATTTTTGGAAATGACTAAGAAAAAAAAGAAAGTAGAGTTTTGGTTAAAACAAAAACAAATGTTGCAAATTTCTTTCAAAGGAGTTCTAGTAGCTGAACTTTGATTACATGACTGAAAGGTTACAGTATGTCATTTTGTTTACAAATTGTTAAAACTACATTGATGCTTTTCATTACCTTTGCATACGAAGAGAAAAGAAAATCTTCATGAACTTGGATTTTATCCCAGCATTTGAAGTTTTTAATTATTCCAAAGGCAATCAAATGCTTGTTCTGCTCTAAAATTGTGCGAAGCAGATACTTTTCTTTTCGTTCCACTTTGGAAATTCATTTTTTGGGGTACATAACAATTTTTTTTCTTGGGTTTGCAAGGTCTAAAGTATTTTTATTTGTGCCCCAATTCAGGAAGATACTTGGCATCCTTAAAAAACAGATGTTGCAAATTGTCATTTCTTCCAATGAGTTTAGGTGACGCCTGTAAAGAAACTTAAATTTATGGACTTTGTAGTGTATTTCATTTTCTTTTTAAGAATTGTCGTTTGTGTAACAAAAGGCCTACATTTGCCTTAATATCGGCTCATTTCCTCAGATTGAAATGAAGAATATCGTTGTGACAGTTTAATTTTTTTTTTTTTGTGATGCAATTGCATTCGGCTCTTGTTTTTCTTTTTAAATTACAGAAAAACATCAAAACTTTTATTTGTTAAAGAGAAGTTTAATTTGGACTGTTACTTTTTTTTTTTTAAAGCTATTCCCAGTGCCAATGTGAAGTCAGATTATCGGTGAATTACAAATTAGTTTTCAAAGTGTTTTTAAAAGAATTGTCATGTTTCCAAATTTAAAAAAAATGAGGACATTTTTAGTTGAAAGGGAAGTTTATGTAAGAGTTAAAATTAGACTCATTCCCTACTTGTATTTATCCTTTACTATTTGTTTCTCTAGTCTCTTCTACTCCATACATATTCATTTCACATCATTTGCATATTATCCATTCATCTCCACCATTCATCTCAACTATTCATCTCCACCATTCATCTCCACCACATACCAACTCTTCAAGCTAGAACAGGTGGTATGTTCTCTTCTCATTTACATATTTCCACTTCTTACTTATCATTGGTTCTCTTCTCCTTTTTCTTATGAATATTCAGTTTTATTCTTAAATTCTATCGTGCTATATTTGAATATAATTTGCATGAAGCACATGCTAGATACTTTGTAATAAAACACAGGCAGAGCTGGACAGGACTTATACTGGGTCAGACGTGTTATTTTTAGAGCTCTGTGGGCATGAGGTAGGAGAGATTTTATAGGAGAGAGGACTTGTGAGTTGGGCAGTGATTTGGAAGATTGGTGTATGATTGATTGGCAAGAGGTTAATATATTAGTTTACAATGTCATGATGTCATTGATTTTTTTTTTAAAGGGTATCTTTGCTTGGTCATATCCTGGGCCCTACTTAAATAAACCACCAAGGGCTGGATGGCCTCATATCATCATCTACATGATAAACATCCTTCTGACTGGTATGAACGATATTTAGAATTATTTTCAAGCAGTCATCAACATTGTCTCAGATACACTGTGGGGTTCATGAGCATGCTCGAGGTACTTATTTTTGTGGCATAATGCCCCTGCAGGGCCGTGGCAAGATATGTTGCTGTGAGGGTGACCCTTACACGCTTCAATCTGACCCACTTTATCAGCGACTCAATGGGATGTCCTTTTCAACATCATGATAACAACGATACATGCTTTAAATATGTACACTCTGGACAACTCAAGTCCAGATGCTTGCAAAAGCCTAGATACACAAAGTGTACAAGCACTAGCTTCCACGCTGTAGTGTAGTTTTAATTTTAAATGCATTTCTTTTTATAATTATGTATTGTAAAGGATTTTAATAAGATTGCCCAACAGATAGACACGCATGTTGAACAGTGGATAGCTGGACATGCTTGAATCCCTGAGTAGAAACTCAGTAGAGAACAATTCTTGATTGAAGAGTTTTCCCACACACAAAAAATAAAAATCTGTAATCTGTTTACAAAAGTACTTGAAACCAGGGATACTGTTACCTACCTCTCTCTACCATGCTACGATGAAGAAGTGATGATAAAAAACAATATTAGTATTTCCTTCACAAATATTTTCAATTCTGTCTAAGTTTTTGTGTACATAGTGTAATCTTGATACAGGTTCATAGACTTGCTTTGTGCCAGATTTTTATACCTTTCCACTGACCTACATGTACATGTACATTACGTGTACGCGAGCACATTAGGCTCAGCACATTATCAAATTCATTACCGTAGATTATGCACACTAACAGATAAAACATGTATGGTGTAGCCCTAATACGGTGTAGCCCTGGAATGTAATAAATTCTAGGGCTCTAAATAAAACCTATCTATGTTAGAATGAATCATCATCCTTCTTTGTTCAATGTTTCTGGATTAAATCAATACAGAAACAAAGAATGAGACACAAAGCAATACCAGACAATGTTCTTCAGTACCAGACTTTACACCCATCATCAACTGATCCATCCAAACTTGACCTTTACCCTTTGACCTTGAGCTTCAATGATCTTGTTACCATCAGTGGTGTTAGCTCAGCAGCAGTCCCACTGACTTTGAATATTGATATCAAAACCAGGCCTCAAAATAATAGAGTAGCAAGGATGGGGTGGATAATATAGCGATGGGGAGGAGGAAGGGGAAAGGGGAGGAGGAAGGGGAAAGGGGAGGAGGAAGGGGAAAGGGGAGGAGGAAGGGGAAAGGGGAGAGGAAGTGAGGGGAAAGGGGAGAGGAAGGGAGGGGAGAGGAAGGGAGGGGAAAGGGAAGTATGAAATGGGGGAGGGGTTGTCCTGGACTATACAAGGATGGTAATGGTGGACAGGGGAGACTGTGATAAGGGTGAGAGGGGGGGGGGCAAGTTAGGAAGGGGTATGATTTTCAACTGTCTTTGGATCTGATAACGTATAAAACGCTAGTCCTAAATAGGGTGACAAGGATGGAATGGGGAGACAAATAGAGATGGGGTGGAAGGGTGGGGTGGAAGGGTGCGGTGGAAGGGTGGGGGGTGGGGTGGAAGGGTGGTGGGGGGGGGTGGAGGAAGATAAATTGGAGTAGGATGGGGCTGTGTGGGGTCCACAGTTAAAGCACCTGCTCTTTTGTTAGCCTACAATGTGGAAATAGACAATGTTTGGATTTAGTGTTCATTGTTCATAATAACGTCCCACTTTTGCTCTGTGTAATTATGTTTGCAGAACACTTCAGGTACATGCCTACTCTGTATGTCTAAGCACTGCTACATGAATATAATACCTCCACATAAATGCCCCTATATAGTCCTACAATATAGCACCTACATTGTACTGTACCTATATATTTATAATTACAGTACAGGCTATCAGTGCGATGAATTACTTGCACGTGATATTACACATACATTGTATCTTTTAAACAAGCCTTTATACACAATTTGACTGAGAAAAGGTTGAATTCTAAAGGAAAGAAACCCTCATTGTTTGAAGTTTTGATTTCATCCTCTAATATTTAATACCTGGAGATTCACACACACACAATTCATTACTTGCAAATGTCACCAATTTTTAACAGTTATAGAAATAATATGATTTTTTTTTCTTTCTTTCTTTTTCTTTTGATGAGCTGTGGCCAAATTCCATGAGATAATGATTTCCTGATAGTATTTGTCTTCAAACAACCAAGGGAGCTTCTAATTAAACTATCCAACCAATCAGTATCACTATGCAAAGACTGAGTCCGACTGAGAGAAGAAGAATTGAACTTTGATCTTTGACCTTAAACTTAAAGATCTATCATTGGAGCTTTATCAAATTTCAGTTTAGTTATCTCATTGCCAGTCTGTGATAAGGAGTACTGACAGAATCAAGTTTTTGTATTCCCTTAAAGGACAAGTCCACTCGAAAAATAATTTACTTTCAATAAAAGCAGAAAAATCAGACAAACCAATCAAAAAAAGTTTGAGCAAAATCGAATAACTAATAAGAAAGTTATGAATTTTTGAAAAAGTATGTAAAACTATGAAACAATAAGATTCACAACACAAATTGCCAAGATGGTTATCAGTTTGTGACGTCATGTCCTCACAACTTATCAATTGCTTTACATAGTTTAATCCCATTAATTTCCCTTTTTATCCCCCAAAACTAGATTTCCCCATGCCTTTGCCCAGGTTATATGATTTGTATCATATTGCGTGCATGACATTTCCCAAAAACTTTTATGAATTTTGAAAAATTGATACTATTTTCCGAATATTGTATATTCATAATTATTGATTTTTATATAAATAGTTTATCAAAATTCAATTTTTCATGATTTAACTAGACAAAAATTACTCTTTATTTGTGCATCCACACAAAAACATATTACTAAAAATCTAACTTGGATACTGGTGTGAAGAAATAGGGTGAAAATAGGAAATTTATATTATCAATATAAAGAAAATAATAAGTGGATAGTGAGGACCATACGTCATAGACTCATGAGTGAGTTGCCAATTTGTGTAGTGATTTTCAAAGTTTTTCATGTCATTAAAAATTCATAACTTTCTTATTAGTTATCCGATTTTGCTCAAACTTTGTTTTATTGGTTTGTCTGATTTCTCTGGTTCTATTGAAAGTAAGTTATTTTTGGAGTGGACTTGGGCTTTAAATGTGGGTCTTCCACACAACAGTCCTTTCAAGAAGTTTCTACAAGTAGAATTCACTTTGACGCAACACCAAATGTTGAAAGCAGATTTTAAGAAAAGGCACCAGGGAATGGGGGAAAGGACGGGGGAGAAGGGGTATTTTTGATAAACTTTAGTACTGGTAATGCGATTGCATCGTGAAAGAAAAGGTGTGGAAAGGATCAGAAACAGTTGATCATGTAGCATGCAAGGTTCTGGAGTCATCAAAATCATAATAAATTTGACTGAGTCTTGGTAAAGTAACAAGCACTGTACACAGAAAGCTATATATGGGACAACACACATGGTGTCGGGGCTAGTACTACCTTGATTACCTTGTCTTTCTATGCTCATTACTCAGCCAGTATACATTTTCTTCCAAAATTGTTTGGCATATGTCATTTATTTGTATCTTGAACATTCAGTTTAAGTTTCGTTTGTTTCTGTGAGAATTAATTTTCTTTTTTTTACCAGAACTGGAGTTTATCTTTACCGGTAAGCTAAAGAGGTTCAATGAATTTATATACAGTTTCAAATCAAGTGAAAGTTTGGGGAAAACAAGGCAAATTGTGAAGGCCTTGACAAATAATCAAATATGTCTTCAGGCTTACAAAATGTATGGCTTTCTATTGGTAAACCAAATAATCCTTAACATGCTTCACAACTGATGCCTTCAAGAACTTTAACAACAACATTCTTTATTGTATTTGATTTTTTAACATATCTTTCTATCAAGTATTCTATTTCATACATGTACATGTATGCCAAAAAGATATTTCTAATTGGGAAGAGGACTATACTGCATCTGCATGCTTCCATTTAAACATCAACATCTACTTTTATCCCAATGGAAATTGCGTCATGTCTGAACAGAACGTCTACCAGTGTATAGAAAGATTCTTTGAAGAGATAAAACGTGATAAAGGTAGTAAAACACACACTAAACATCTACTGTGTATAACCAACTCAGTGTAAATACTCCATCGAGCAGAGAAACATCACATCAAAACATTGAAGTACAAATGTTGTACAGCATGCATGTACATGTACAGGGGTACATTGCATAATGCAGACCTCAACATTTACTCTTAGGGAAATTCTAGGGAAATTGTAATAAACACGGGAGAGTAAGGTCAATTTTAAAACTTACAGGAATGATTGCTAGAATTTGGGGTCAGTTGTGAATTCATGAGCAAAAAATGTAGTCTTGGAACATCTTTGGAAAAATATTGGTACTACCTACTCAATGGCTAATGTATCATGTATTTTAAACAAAAAAGTTATTAAAAAATATCTTATTTTTGTTCAGACAGTATACAACAATTAAAATGTGGCTGAAAATATAAATGTTTTCTTTGAATGGAAAACTTTGAATGGAAAAGTTTCATTCCATTATAAAATTGAGCAATTACATTTTCACATTTTCTTCCTATAAAAAATTGGAGACTGAATTATGCTAGAGATTGGGGCCTGTACAGTACAATAATAACAATAACAATACATGGAGAAGTATCAATATGAGATGTCTATTTGTGTCTCATCAACTGAATTGTGATGAAGGCATTTATTGATATAACCCTCAGTCGATATACATGTACATGTATGTCTATACTGTCCAGCTGCTAGTCCCCATACCAGTATCATCGATTGATTGTTTCCCTTTACTACATATGTACAGGTACACCCCATCCCTCAGACGGTTTCCATGGATAATGGATAAAAATTACCACTGGCAGATGAGGGGGGGGGGGGGGGGGAACCAGCCTCCATCCCTGCCCCTCCCCCCCCCCCCCCCCCCCCCTGAAACCAAAGTGTCATTTCAACTGTACTTACAAAAGGAAAAATGCTTGTCAAAGGATTTTGGAATAAACAGTATATGAAATTCCAGACACCCACTATCACCCATAAAATGTCTGCCCACTTACACGTTTTTCCCATATGACTATTTACTAAATAAATAGCGGTTATAGAAGTTTACACAGTACTACATGTAGTATGTAATTGGTGCATTACCATGGGATATAGTACAAACATACACTATGTTATTTACATAATACTATGACATCATCCTAAATGTACAGTAGTTCCTACATTTACACAGTGACTAATGTTTCACAACCGCTCTCATTGTGAAATCCAAATATTCATTTATAGGCAAATAAACCAAATTAGGTTTGCATAGAAACAGCTAAACTCCAATTTGATCAAAGGGTAAATTACCCCCTTAATCCAATAAAATTGATTATATTGTTCTTAATTCAATTGAAAAGGATCAATGCAGGTTTGAGCGCATTGAGATGACTAATGAATAGAGTTACACATGTGTATCAATTATTTCGTTCAGGTCCCCAAACTGCTCATGGTCCTTGTCCACTTCAGGCGCTCAGTATACCAAGTCAACAATCACCTACTGCCAATATTCATGCTCAGTGACTCAGTGAGGTAAAAATATAAAACATTTCCCAACTTTTCTACTAGCAGAGCATTCCCTTGACTTTCACATGAACATTTGAATAATTTGTATTCACAGGAAAGTGACTTGTTTGAGTAATTCCATTTGGTTTTCATGTTAATTCAAGGAGTAGGTTTACATACAGTGTAGATCTACAGTTGTATGAATGAATTTGATCACCACAAAGCCTTATTTTGCACTTCAATCTTTAATAAGAAAGATGACTTTTAATTTCAGTTGATAATATATTCTGTGATTTAAGAATAATAACAAAACGCAATCAACCATTTGCATCCTGACCCCTAAAAGAAGATGTTACAGTACACTGTAGTTCCCAACTTCCTGTGATGAATATTGCCCCCCCCCCCCCCCTGTATGTCAATCAAGTCTTCCATGGACTTCAACTTTA
The DNA here is from genome assembly GCA_035222895.1 of Strongylocentrotus droebachiensis. Classification (NCBI taxonomy): domain Eukaryota; kingdom Metazoa; phylum Echinodermata; class Echinoidea; order Camarodonta; family Strongylocentrotidae; genus Strongylocentrotus; species Strongylocentrotus droebachiensis. The sequence goes on along the minus strand of JAVYIG010011960.1, from coordinate 31,637 downwards.
TTTCATGAATAAGAACAATAATAAAGAACAATTCTAAAACATGACTAATACATTTATTTTCAACCACTAAGTAAACTAGATCCAAGTTCATATAGTCATTATTGTGATGCATGTAACTGTTATGTTTATCCTGCTGTTTGTCCTTCAAGCATTTCATGGTCATGGCTGAGGGAACAATACAAAAGACATTGTAATGATAGAGTTTGAAACCTTTATTAGTTGTTTACAATATTCTTACTCCAAGGTAATTCAAACAATCCTCAAATCAAAAATGGATTGTGTATTCATGTGGCATGCGCATATAATTTTTACGACAATAAACACACATTTAGAAGTCATCCATGCATGATCAGTAGGCCTGACGCTTTGGTAAAATATCCTATTGTAAAAACACGCTTCTCAAACAGAATAGGTGATACAATGAGCCGAGGTACATGTACATGCAGGGCACTATAGGAGCACTGAAAAATTCCGCTCTAGAAGCTCCAAAAGAGCTTTGGTAGAAAATAAATAAATAAAATACACAATGATTTGTTTGAGATCCGGCCCGGCTTCTTTTCTAGAAAACAACCAAACACCTCCCGTTAAATAAAAAGTATTTTTATGCTAGTATTTACATGTACACTACATACATGTACAGTGTAAATATTATTTAAGCAAGTGATACATGGGCTAGTACTACTACTAGTCACAGCTGAACTATGGACCTATTCCATAATAGGTTTTGAAGTAAACAATTATAAAGGGACAAAACTTTTCAAAAGTTGAATATACTTGAAAACTTCCTCATCTGAGAGAAGAATTGGAACAAACCCATTCAAAAGAATCACTGAAAAGTAACTTTTGTGCAGTTCCTATTCAAAGTTAGAAAGAGCATACAAACCTTGCTTTTGGAAAAGAATGAGCCCCTTCCAGAACTCTCCATTGTGCTAATAATGGGGGGTTTTAAATCCAATAAAAGAATCCAGAAAGATGCTAAAGATCCAATTCAAACAGATAAATCCTCAGGTCTCACTTCAGCATACCAGAGTATCAGAATATGAATGAATTTTCCCAAACTCTCCTAACTTATCCAAAGTAAATCAGAAGGAGAACATAACAAAATGTGAAAGAAATCTTGACTCGTCGAGAATACTGTTCTTCCAGAACTTGTCCACTTGATGATAATGTGAGTTGAGCAAGTTGGGTAGCATCAGCGCTCGTTCAAAATAGAAACTCAAAATGAATTCAGTTTTAAAGTTGGTGTGGTCATCCAGCTCTCCCACTCAAGACCTGCATGCCGATGTGATTTCTCAATGGTAATAACCCCTGACAGCTGATCCTTGTTTCGTCAGCATGGTGTACTCATACCAAGAAATGTCCGCTCAGTCATCCTTCCCACGGAGAGGCAGAGGAGGCTTCTAGTGAGTGATCCTATCGGTATGCTCCGTAACTATCCGAAGCGAATGTCGCAGTTAACGCAATAACATGCAGCAACAGTCAGTTGAGGGGGAGGGGGGGGGGGGGGCGATTGGGTATACAATGTACCTCTAGCGATATGTGATAGAGGGGGCTTGAGTCAGGTCTGTGGAATGGGTATTCCCTGTGTCACAAAGCAGCAAAACCACAACAAGCACTGATCGTTCAAGAGAAGTATAAAAGTGGGAGGGCTGTAAACACAAGACAGCTTGTCAGTCACAACCGAAAACGAGGCCACAGATTCCGCGCTGGAGGGCACACGAACAGTGCACCGATTGTGCCAGGTATTCCAAAGAGGATTCGATTGAACACTCGTCGGTGTCTGGCGATCAGAGTCCGATGCGTACCTCTTCTCTCTTCAGGCTCTACACTCCTTACTATTCAAGTAGTGTAGAGCTGGTGATGATCATTGCATGCGGTTCCTTTCTATCCATTCACTAGCTGTAAGCCCATCCCACACATTTGTGTGTTATGTGTTTGTGTGTCCGTGCTTGCAGGACTATGCACTGGGGTCCCCTATTCACATGCCATTGATCACAGTCTGAAACACAGACTCCATAGTACAGGTGCTTCAATCATGTGTGCACTCTGATTTTTAACTCAGTGTGTTGTGAACCAGTTTACAGGCTTGTTTGCAGTTGCACACTCTTTAGTGGTGCTTTTTACAGCTCATTGCAGGACAAGACAAAGTGTGAACAAGGAAATTCTGACACTTCTTCTTGAACTTCATGCTAGTGCACTCACAGGGGAAAGAGATCAATTAAAGCAAAATTACACTTGTAATTAGCTGCAGTGAATTGTTTTCAGTTTTGGTACAAGTACTGATTCTAACGTCTAAACAAATGAAGATTCAGCCTTGAGCACGTTATGGTTTGCAAGAGAGGCTGGTTTCACATTTCACAATAATTATAAAATACATTGAATCAAAGATCATGACAACCATCTGCCAAATAAATACAAATGACAGATAGCCACTACCAAAGCTACACCCACCCACCCCCCACCCCCCCCCCCCCCCCCCCTCACCAAAAAAAAGAAAAAAAAGAAAGGGGATTGAATTTTATTTGAAATAAGTTTTCTATTTGAAAATGTAAACCAACCAGATAGACAGGCGTACAATAATATAATAATAATCTGGATTTATATAGCACTCAATCTGGAATACTGTCTCTGATCAGTGCTTTACAGATATTATGACCCTGGTCATCGGATTCATTCACGCACAATGTGCACCATCTCCACTCCTTGAGGAGTATTCCTACCATGAATGCATGGCAATATACTATAAACACAAATGCTTTCGTCATCCTACCGGATCCCATTTCTCTCTTGGGTATTGAGTGGCAAATGTAGATCAATGCCTTGCCAAATGACAGACCTACACACTGCCCTCTCATGCTAGTTGCAGGACAATGTTTTCGGTTTTGTTGATGGTTTCCACCAGTCCATGATGTACATCTATTCCTAGACTGACACACACCAGGGGGGCGTTTCACAAAACTTGTCATCAGTGACAAATGACAGTTTTTGTTATAAGCTACTGAAATCCTTGCTTCTGATTGGTTATCAACAGATTTGTCACTGATTATTATCATTTGTCATTGAAAAAAGGCTTTGTGAAACAGGTCCCAGGGCTGTTGTGTACAGTATGTTTAGCCCCACATCTGGATTGTATATAAGCTAAATTTGCATCAAATTGTATTCATTATTTTTATTCTTGCAAGCTCAAGGTGATCATGTGGCAGCGGGCAGCTAATTCAAGAGAATGGCCACCTTTCAAAAATCAGCCCTAAACTAAAGAGTCTTTTCTTTTTTAAAGATTTGAAAGCACAAAACAATTTAAAAGTAGTATTTTGTAGACATACACTGTACATACATTATGGTTTTCTGATTTCGATTTTATTGTGATAATTATATTGATTTGATGATGTTTTCCTATGAAACCCAAGTACTCGGTAGCAAAAGAAAATTTCCGGAGGGGACCCTCTGAGGGGGTAAAGTCCGCCCCCATCAAAATCCCGGATGTAATTCATCAAATGAAAGGAACGTAATCACATCCTATTAATCCACCCTGCCCCTCCCTGTCGAGTGAGAAACATGACGACAGAACGCAAGAAAATAAGACGTTTTGGCCTCAAAAACAGGAGCTGGGATATATGTCTCGCTTGTCATAGATTAGCTGGGGATATCGCTCGTCAATCATCATGCAGCGAAATCAAAATATGTGGACCGTCCCACAAAATGTCAGTTGTATTTTCATAGATGTCGCCGTAGGGTAAGGGGAGGGGTCCAGATTACACATGAAAGACCCACTTTCCCCCGTTTCCTTAGAGCATTTCCGCATTGGCTAGTCAATCTAATCTGACAGCATGGCATATTCAAATGGAGAAATCATTCTGTGTTAGAAATTACATGCATTATGACCGATGAAATGGCAGGCTAAAACTCAACTGCCCAAATAAAAATAAGAAATAAAATAGCCTACTCGTTATAAAGTTAATAGAACCCAGAAAGAAGTTTCTTGTCACATATCACTGTCTGTAATTCAATCATACTGTTGCTGTTTATTTCTTTATGGCAGAAAATTTGTAGCTCCCTGATATACTTCTTGAATTCTTGGGAGGGGTCAAGAGAGTATGACCTTTGCTCTCTTGAAATTGACCCCAATATGTACGAACACTCTGCGGCTAGCCCGAGAGGATGAAGTATTGGGAGTTGTCAAAATGATTTAAAATCAGAACAATATGATATTTCGATGACGATTTGATCCAGCAAAAACATTCTTAGAATCACAGTGTTGGTCAAACAATGGACAGGTTGTTATTGAGAGTGGTATAAGTCAGAAAAATATAATGGAATATTTTTCCTGAGATATATATTTTTCAATATTCATCTGGCCGTATATGGTCAATATGTTGGGGGGTTCTTTCTTCAATTATGACAAGCTGTGTAAAAGTCAGAATTATGTACCCAGTTTAGCAGGCTGTAGAAGGCCTACTGTTTTTGATAATTTGTCCACCTTCATGTCACTGTCCAAGTCTATCTACACATTTCTTTATCTTGCTGTTACTTTCTGGAAAAGGATTCCTTGCCAGATGTCAAAATGCCCATCATTGTCAACCCAAGGAGGATATCTTTGGTCAACCTTAGCCCGTTTGTCATGGCCCATGTTTTCTATCTGACCCACGTTGATTTGGCTTAGGATCCGGGCTGCCCCTACGCCCTTTTCAATGGTGGGAGTGTCTGCCCAACATTTCTGACAATGCAACCAAAAATGTGAATGGGAATGTCCACCCCCCCCCCCTCTTTTCAATGCTCCTGGTTATCTGTTTACGATGAGACATCTTTAATAGAACACCTGATAGGAAGCAGCAGGACATCTTCTCAAGTGACAATTAGATCATTCTATTCATGAACATCCAACCAGCAAAGGTAGCTGATGTCAATTGTATCATATTCCATTTGGCACAATTTCTGTAATTGCAATGACGAACCTTCGTCATTGCCTTGTTTTCGTTCACATTCTGCCCCATTAATATTCTTATCCTGGTTTTCCTTATCGTCCGGAAATCGCATTCGTTTTGCACATAGTGTTTGTTATTCCTAGTTAGGTGCTTTCCTCATGTCCATTTCATTTCAAATTTCATAGGCATAGTCTCTAGCATCTCATCAAGGTCACCTACTTTTTCGATTTTCGAAATCACTCATGCATAACCGTCCAGGTGCCATTTTGTCCGTTTCTGGTCCATTTTAAGGCCTTTCTTTCGTCCTTCCTATCTCCACTATCCTTGATCCTACAAACTTCTAACATATTCCTCTAGATAGTCTAAGAGATGTTCTTTAATCTGCGATTTATAACTTGCCCTTCAAAATGCCATCTTCATACTCAAAATTCAAATCTGAAACCGTCTCCGTCAACAGTCTCTCAAATTCTTGAAAACTTGACCCCTAAATAATCTAAAACTGCCATAACTTTCTCATATAATGTCCGTTTTGTATTAAAATCTCACAGTATGTATGGCTTATAATTGCACATAGCCATGCCAAATTTCACGCTCCAATGGCTTTGCAAAACATAAATAGCGCCCTCTAAAGTTCTGGAAATTGGCTTTCTCTCAGTGGCCATATCTCCATTATGGCTTGGCAGACCCGTACCCTTTTTTGGATTTAGATATTTGAGGATATGCCCTTTCCAGCCATATACAAAATTATATACCCTATCACTGACCAAATTTGCGAAAATTGCCCTCCAAATTCGCCATTTTCAAGAAAATTCCGAAATAACTTCAACTTGCTCTAAAATGGCGATCTTTATACCTACGTCGTTGAAACTTGGCAGACATATGTATCCATATACGTGACAACTGTCTGCTAAGTTTGGTAAATTTTAATTACGTCAGCGCAAAGTTATCGCCAAAAATGATGAATTTGCTATGCATTACGTAATAGCGGCTTTAATGCGTGCAGTACATTGCGTGCAGATGACAATGGTGTCAAACTGACCGCAATGAAGTGCCCTTTCGAATGATACCAAGTATGGTATATGTTTACACAGAAAATTGTGAGTAAATCGCATTTGAACAAGGGTTACTATACGAATTCCGCCCGATTATAACACTTATCGGCCATGACGTCATTTTTTTCAGACTACTTTTTGCCCCCTAAACATCCTTTTTTTTCCTTGAAAATTTGCAATGACATTCCGAGATGCAATACGCAGGGCACCTCGTGGCCGGATTTTTGAAATTAGTCAAGGGGGCCATTTAAGACGCCATTTTGTCCTTTAAATCTATTTTACATCACATGTTTCGATAGGATTATCATAGAAAAAAAGAGAGTAGTTTACAATAACAACCATGAAATTCTCTTTCCAATGATACCATATACGGCCCATAAAGAGACATAATGAGAGAGAGAAAAAACAATTTAACTCCGGTCATAATACAGATCCTGTACGTTTTCCGCCCATGCATTACACGCATTGTCTATGGGGCAAATCGGGTTCACGCTTTTGACCCCTAGAACGATCTTGATTGCAATGACGAACATGCAACTAATCCCATTTGTTTTTGCACGCAGTGCTTGCGAGCCCTTTCTAGGTTCTTTCCCCTGTCCCAATTTCTTTCAAACATCGTAGGCATAGTCACTACCATCCCATCAAGGTCACTATTGAGGCCTTTCTTTCGCCCTACCTGTCTCCAATATTACAGAAGCTAAAGACTTCGTACGAATTTGCTCTGGATAGTCCGAGAGAAGCTCTTTCGTTCAACACGTAGAAACACGGCGTCATTGCACGCACATCGTTGTGACACGATTGCATTTCTAGTTTGAATATGTTATTCTTTTCATTCCCCAAAACAGGCACTTCCACACCCCCATGTAAATATTATCAACATTTAAAAAAATCCTTTTCATCTACCGGTATGTATTTATCAAATGTATCTAATCTATTTAATGATATATTTAAAAATATAGTGGATATTAATTTATCTGACTAGGTACTGGCATAGTACTATTGCCAGTCCCTCCTTAGATATATAATTTCCACTATATTTTCGAACTAAATGCTTGGTTTATTTGTTTTATATCTCTTCTTTACAACTAATTCAGAAAAAAACTAACCGATTAGCTACATGTACCAGTTACATGTAATCTGGATTGAGCGCTCCTGGAGTAACAGGACTCTGTCTCTCAGTCAACATTTTTAATATGAAGCAAGATAAAAAACTGGCAGAACAAAAGAATGAAATGATGTACATGTACAAACCTCCAAATCCTGTTCATCTGAAGACATTATGCTAGGCACAGAAACTAACCAAGCATCAAAGACAATGAAGGAACGTTAGAATCTGATAATACGTACGCCTGATCAACAAACAGACACAGTCATATAGACATCAGTAGATCCAAGTGAAGTAAGAATAAATTTAGTACAGTACGTTATCTATGCTGCATACGTTTATTACTCTCAGAAGCCTACCAGCAAAAAAAAAACTTTATATGTGAAAATTTGATCACTCTGAAACATGATACATGTACGACCCTTATTGAGTTTTCAAGCTGGCTGGTACAATGTAGATCAATTTAAAGGGGTTCTTCACTCTCTAATATTTAAAGTGACTCGGTAACATTTGCCTCAGATTCTGAAACAAAATCCTGGATTTAGCTCATGCTACAATCATAATTATAAACCTTTATGTCAGTCAGGAATCCCATGGCTTTTACAAGCTAATCGTCTATCTGATTATCAAGATATTTATGATTGGAAATGGAAATTTCATTTTCGTTTTCCTAATGGTTTTTATAACACTACAGTCTATTGGGGAAAATGAACGTGGTAAAACCGGTCACTCACAAGATTTTTACATTTTTGAGGCACTTCATGATCATTTGAAGTGCAATTTGTTTAGGGCTTCAATATTACACCATATCACAGACACTGATTAAACGTAGGGCCGTGCATCTCAGATTTAAAATTGTTAAAAGTCAATGATGCCTTTAAGGGGAAGTTACAAGTATAAAAGTAACTTGAACTGTGTACCAATTATCAAAATATTTTGTTCTGCATGGAAGTAGTTCCATGCTGTAATCTATATTCAAAATATGAGTTTTAAATATTAATTCTGTTAAACAGTTTTTGCAAGTTGAAATACACTCTCGATTAATTAAAATAAAAGTGACTTTGATTGTGAGCACACCATGTAGTCTACATGATGAACCCATACACGGTCGCATGAAATATGGTTCGCACAGATCTCAAGTCAGAGTTTGGTTCCATGCAAGCGCACAGTATTACGTTTTTTTTTCTCTTTTTCCCCTTCATACTTCTTAATACTTAGCCCATATAATTCTTGGAGATTTGTTTTTCTTTTGTTGATTTTAGACACTCTACCGGTACTTGTACATAAATTAATTTTCAGTGAACTGTGATTGGAAAAAATAAATCATATTTCCTTTAAAGACAAAATCTTCAATTTTCTAAAATGTTTTTGGAAAGGAAAAGATCCTTAAATTGATCACACCCCCTTTCTCATTTCTTTTTAAGAAGGAATGTTGGATCATAGGGGTCACGTATGAAATCATGGTAGAGGAAAGTCGTCCTGCTGATGAAAGATGACTTTCACTGAGAATGTTTACATAGCTCAATGAAGTTCAAGGGTTATGTTATGAGACAAATACAAGGAAAGAAATCCTATTATCTTTCTTCTTTTCCCTCATTTTAGTAAAGGGAAATATCAGAGTGGCATTAACATGTGTTCAGGTAGATAAAGTGTCGAGCATCAAACTTAGAACTATTCATATCTCCTTCTTCATCATTTATTCTCCTTTCATCCTTCCAATTTGATCTCTCTCTTTCTCTCTTTCTCTCTGTCTACACGTATATCTCTGCCTCTCTTACCTTTCTTACAATTTCCCCTTAAATACATGGTAGCTTGTAATTCATTTTAAAAATCAAACCACACAGTGCTTTTCATGCAATTCTTTCACTTTATATCGATTTTTTTTGTTTTGCACTGTTTATTCTTTTTATATTTTTATACATTTTTTGCTTAAAAAACTACTATTTATTTGATAGCTTTCTTTACCTTTGCTTTCTTGACTTTCTTCATTGATGCTCTCAGTCTTCTCCATTCAGGTTGTGACATCCCAAGCTGGTCAACATCGTCTTGCTGGACATAGGTTAGATGGTCAAGAGCGGTCACTCCAAGCTTGTTCACAAACTCCTGATGGTAGTGCTGGAGGTCCAGGTCATCCAGGAAGTCGTAGAGGGGGCTCTCGTACGGCATGGTGGTCGATGAGGAGGAGGACGACGACGACGATAATGGCCAAGAGAGGTGCAATCACATCATACTCTGTACAGGAGATTAAAAGTAACATTATCTATGGTTTAATACATGTCGATGCCAATGATAAAATCAGCTAAAATAAAAAATATATATAAATAAATAAATAAAATAAAAAGTTTGTATAATAATGACGAATACAATATACTGAGTTGACTACCCAAGATTCAATGAAAATGCTTTTAACTTTTAAGTACAAACAAATTGCCTCTAGTACAAGAACATGTACATGTAGTCCTAAATGCTACATGCAAATGAGGCCCCAAAAACAAAATAATTCATTAAAATATAATACTTATGCTTTAACCGCAATACAATATAATATGAATACTGTGTTGACAACAATAATAATTATTTACTTCCTTGACAAGCAAATTTTAATGTACCTCTGATGTAATGAATCCAAAGTTCAACTTTAGTGTACATTGTACAACAGAATTACACAAATCTGAAAGTCTGCCAACTATGACGTCTTAGATCAGGATAGGAAGCCGCAGGTGGCCTTTAATAGAACTAACAATTGTCTTAAGAGACAATGACTCCTCTTGGAAGTATAAATGATTTGTCATCCACATTTTGCACCTACACTTCTAGACTGTATGGCTTAGAGTAGATGGTCTGTCGAGATTCAGAATAAGAAATTGAGTTCACACCATTTGGGCTCTCTGCAGTAGAAAAAGTGGCAATCTTCCTTTACTTTTCTCTCTATCACTCTCCTTGTAAATCACTATACTAAATATAAAAAATAAAATGAACACCACTTGGTTCTCAGGACAGAAAAACATTTTTTTTTCTTTCTCTCCCTTTCTTTTTTCTTCTTCTTTTCTCTCTCTCTCTCTCTCTCTCCCGTACTCTAAATCACCCTGCAATACAATACTTATTCCCTTGCGTATAATGTATCAACATATAATTGACAAAATGGAAGCCTCGAGTTTGTAAGAAAGAAACATTTGCAAACAGAAATTAAATCATCACATTTTTTCATTCATAAAGATCTTCCTTAAATACCCCAAATTTTCCTCTATTCCTTTCCACCGGACATTGTCACGAAAGCTTATTCCATAAATCTTGCCTCGTTTGTGGAAATCTAAATTGGATTAGTAACCATAACTGACATTGAATTAGAGTATCATCTCCAGACTCAAGCCGGTGATTCATTGTCTGATAGCTGTGCCACAGTACAGAACACCTGCCCCCCTTGAGGCTAAGTGAATTAATCTATTGATGAGACATTAGGGCCATTTTACACTTGCATCCAAACACACCCAAAATGCCAAACCGGAGCCTAACCGCGATGTTTCAGCGATGTTTCCAAGGCAACTACGCTTTACCGGCAAAAATGCCAAGCCCAAAACATTCCAAACCAAAGTGTAATTTGTTGGCGTTTTGGGGCCGTTATTTGGCGTGTTTGGCAAGTATAAACGCTCGTAGCTGAAACTTCGCGATGTTGGTCACATGACTATAGGACCTGAGCCAGCTGTCATCCTTGGACTGCAGCAGCCACAGCGTAAAAACAGCTGATCCATCGGGAAGACTGCACATGCACATTACCAACCAAAACACGCCAAAACATTACTGAACTTTCAGTTGGTGATGTTTCCGCACAAGTGTATTAAAAAACGGGAGCGCAAAACATCACAATTTGTTTCAATGAGGTATTTGACAGTATAAATGCACCTACTGTATTATCTATAGCAATGCATGGAAATATACATTTGTGAACGTGCGTACAAAGAATGGACAACTGTTAAATGTCAATCATTCCACGGCAGATGTACATATTTTAATATCATCCAAGAATATTCTTTGTCTGATATAGTGTTGTTATCAAATTTCTTTCGTCATTAGAAATTTGAATCTAGTATCAAAGATAGAAAAACTATTAGACTTCTTGAAACAAATAACATATTACAGACATGCAATACAACTAAGATCAAATATTAATCAATAGCATATTAGAATAAGAAGTATTGCTCATTTTTAATGGACACAAAAATACAGAAGCAATGCTAGCTTATTCATTTCATCACGTGCCTTTCATGCTACTTGCACTATTCTATTATCATCTCTGTATTTGTCATGAAATATAGCATTCCACTTTAACAAATGATGAATTGTAACATGATTCCAAACAGCTGCTTGATTTGAAAATCAAACCACTGCCACAAGTGAAGGATTTTGACAAGCTAAAAACAAAGTACTTTAGAAAGGAGATTCCAACAATGAACACGAGAGGGGGTACTTCTAAAATTCCATAAAACACCATCAACAACAATAATATGAAAATACTATGACAAGCTACATTGTACGTACATGTACCGGTAAATGTACATTGAACTTTGTTTCATTTTCTATGTTTATCCAAACATGTCTCCAAACCTTTTAAATGTAAAATTACTGCCAATAAATATGATTTCTATTTCTTCTGTATTAAACTATCTATATTATTTCACCTAAATTTCTCCCTCTTGCTTTATCTCGTCTGTCCTTTTTATTTCCCCGTCTATGTTTTTTTATTTCCTTGTTGATTTTGGTTTTGTGTGCAATGTTATTCCTACTCTGTATATTACTGTGCATATAAACCAATCTTCAATTTATTGTATTTTAATGTAATTTTTAACCTTATGTAAATTCAATTTGTTTCAGCCTTTGGCTACTATTTTGCTTGTATGTGTTTTAGTCAATTAATCATTAAACCAGTTCGATCAATCAAGCTGATCTAAGACTTGCCAGACATAGCAGCAACCAGCTAATAACTTTGTTTGCTGAGAACCAGATGGGAGTTACATACATATAGAGTTAACACCCTTCTAGCACTTGCACATAGGTTTTATATCGATACACACATTGGAAAAATGTACAGGTGCACAGGCAATAAAGAGGGTGGAAGAATATAGCATGATGGCTCAGTAGCAGAGCAGTCAAACAAATGTATGAGGATGTACATGTACTTGTCCATGTACATATGTCACATTTTATTTCCCTTTAATATTACTTCAAAAAATTAGGCCTTACATGTATTTCTTTATGCTTAAGGTTGAATACATGTACATGTACCATAATGAAGATCGTTGACAGTTCGTTCAATCAAGATACATGTTTTATTATCTCAGTGTGTTTAATAACTGTACATGTACATGTGTAATCCATCAATTTGTATGTATATCAATAGCGGTTATCAACTTCTTAATCATCTGCACTTCAAGAAAACATTTATTTTTGATAACTCTGGGTCTGTCATAGTCAATGTTTGCAATACACCGAATCTGTCTTGAATCAAAAGGAAAGCACATACGATACCAGAGTACATGGAAACCGGCAAAGAATGTCAATAGATTGTATTGTCATAAATGTATTAAGTGGGTACAATGTACAACCTACAAATAAAGAGTGCAGATCATTCACTTAACAGGTAATTATCACATGTTTAATAGTTCCAATTGTTATCAAATAGGACAAATATTATGGCTTGTCCTACCTAACAACACGTAATGTATGCAATTTGCATTCTGACTACCAGGTATTGAAGAAGAAAAAATCATTTGTAACACAGTAACAGGCGAATGAAATAAAGTAGGACAATAAAGATTCATGCACTGATTTTGATTAATTGGGGGTTTTTTTTGGTCACATATATGTTTTACATACAACAGGGCTCCACTCTAACCTTTTGGATGGGGGTCCATATTAAACATTTTACATATATGTATGAACCCTATGTAAAAACTTCAGAATTCTGGGGAGTCAGGACATAGATTTTGGGTGCCCATGTGTCTCGGTCACATGTTTGTGTCGAGCCATGCATATTAAAAGTACAAGTACATGTACATATAAATGCAAGCTCGCATGGAGGCCTGTACGAATCTGCAGTTCCCCTGAAAGGTATAGTTAGTATGCACCAACATCAGAGTTTCATTAAAAAATTCTAATAACCTGCTGCTCTCGAGCCAGCCAGCCAGCCAGCCGGCACTCGAATTCTAGCTTGGACTAATCCCATCTCGAGGAACACTGTATTTTTTCCTCTCTCGGCCTCTCCCAATCGAGCCAGCGGGGAATCAACGGTTTCAATTTGATCTGGTAACCCCTCTCATCGACCAAGGGAATCTACCTCTACTACTCTACCAGATTTGATTTATTCCATTACATGTAGCCCTGGAAGCTTGAACCTTGAGGGCTAGTTCACTGATGCAAAGGTCGGCAAGGTCTTGCATCTTCCTCAAGGCAATAAGGCGGTACATGGAGGCCTACTTCTTATTTTAATGAAATGCCCCCATGAGTTTTTTGTATTACCGGTATTGGTAATTTAGTACATGTAGCTACATCATACCGTAACCAAAATATACCTAACATTAGAATGATTTCTATAATTGTATGGAGAAAAAAAACTGTTTGCACAAAAGGGCAAATAACCTTTTTTTTTTTAATTTCATGAAGTCAGTTTAATACATACTTCCTTCAAAATGTGAAATTCAGAACATTAGATTTTAAATGCAAGTTTCCATCTCCCCGGTCATAACCTACAGTATACACTGCCTTGAAGCAGTACAGGATATTTGTTGTTCATGTAAATGTACATATAGGCCCACGTAATGATGTTTATGATGAGGATGAGGATGAGGATGATGAGGATGAGGATGATGATGATGATTATGATGCACGTACATGTATTTGTATTTGATAATGAAGATGATGATGATGGTGGTGATGACGACGACGACGATGATGATGATGATGATGATGATAAAGATGATGATGATGATGACGATGATGATATTTATGGTGGTGGTGATGATGATGATCATCATCATATCATGATTATGATAATGTACAAAGTACAAACTCTTAAGTGCATGTACTGTACAGTGTACATGTACACTGTATATTGTTGTAACCAGACAAATCTAAGTTTCATTTGACACTATTTCAAATCAATGCTACAATAAACCATATCATGCATCACACTACATGCCAGAATATGAAAATGTCACATCCCACTTGGGCAGGCTGAGGAAGGAAACAGGTATGAGTACATTATGTATGAACACTCTCAGAGGTACCAGGCAAACCTTCTTGAGTCACTGTAGCACCCTCCGCCTACAGGTTGAATAATTTGCTCGCAACAAACAGTGGGAAAGTTCTCCCAAACACCACAGCACTGAGGAAGATTTTTCTTATCATCTTACATTGTCTGAACTTGTGTACTTGGAAGACCTGCATGGTTTGACCTCTCACAAGACATACTTTCAATCTCAGGGGAGAGCACTTGAAACTTCAAAGTCATATTTCAAAAAGAGAATCATTCTTCTCAGTTTCCATGAGAAGTGTCAATTCTTGGATACTTTTTTATATAAATTAATCCTGGACATGCATATCACGTTTTGTGTTGAATACAATATTGTATGCCTGCAATAATATTATCATTTAAAAGGGCAATCCGAACCTTGTAATAACTTCATTGGTATGGAAGCAGAAAAATTAGAGACACAGAATAACGAAAGTTTGAAATAAATCAAGCCAGTAATAAGGAAGTTACAAAATTAACCATATTTTTGTAAATAATAACGGGAGAGTTATCTGTGACTACGCCACAAACTGCAAATATGAGATTCGCATACATGTAGACTTAGTGATCTCATATTTCAAACAATCAACAGTTCCTTATCATTGATCTGATTTACATAGCAAACTTTTGCTATACTGTTTATCTTATTTTTCTGCTTTCAAACAAATGAGTTCCAATCCAATCCAATCCAGGTACCGGTATTTATAAAGTGCCAATATCTACAGAGTAGTTGCCTACTCAAAGGCGCTGATGAGACCGAATAAACTACCAAAAATGTCTGTTCATGATTCTAACTGGGAAAGACAAAAAAGCAGTGACTAATTGTAAGCAATCTGAAATAGGTATGTCTTTAGTTGAGTTCTGAAAGTGGATAACTGGTGACAAGAGCGAAGGATTTGGGGAAGACCATTCCACAATCTCGATGTACATGTACAGGCAGTAAATGATCGATCACCTAGAAGAGAGCTGTTCGAGGACTCTCAAGCAGGTATTTACCTGCTGATTGCAAATTAGTTCAAGGGTTATAAACAGTCAACAAATCTGAATTAATGTACACCGGAGCATATCCATGCATTGCCTTTCTTGTTAATAAAATCATTTTGTATTCAATTCTCTGTTTTATAGGAAGCCAGTGTAGTGCAATAAGTCTAGGGGTAATGTTAGTCTGCAGGCACAG
This sequence comes from Strongylocentrotus droebachiensis, assembly GCA_035222895.1. Classification (NCBI taxonomy): domain Eukaryota; kingdom Metazoa; phylum Echinodermata; class Echinoidea; order Camarodonta; family Strongylocentrotidae; genus Strongylocentrotus; species Strongylocentrotus droebachiensis. The sequence goes on along the minus strand of JAVYIG010011960.1, from coordinate 16,096 downwards.
ACCCTAATTTGACACTTTATCAACAAATCATTGTGCCTTGAGAGAAGTCTAGCCCAGCTACCTACTGGTTGTGTCAGGAGCAGCTTCAGTACATGGCCTATGGTAGTCTTATAGTGCAGACTCACTTTTACGACTGACCAGGGTTTGTGCTTGCAGACTAGGGTAATGTGGTCAAACTTTCTACCTCTTGAAAGAGGTTTGAATTTCCCTTTAAGAAAGATAAGCAGGTAGGAATGTCATCATGCAAGTCATCTACAAAGGAGAGCCTCTCTCGGTATTCCATTCATATTGATTCCAGAATACATTGTACTGGTAGCTGGAAGGCTCTTTATATATATTAAAGGTAAAGACCAGTATTGGAAACGCCCCAATTTCAAAAAATGAAATGGAAGCTCTTATTACCAACCATGTGAAAGAATATGTTTTGACTAATACATGATAACAATTTTGCCAGGAAACCGCCTACTAATTGATATATTTGGTAAATTAGTTTATCTACATGGTCTGTGAGAGATAAACGCATGTGTCGCGCATGTGTCGCGCACGTGTGCGTATAGTCCCATATACATCTTTCTGTGTACAGTGCTTGTAACTTTACGAAGACTGGGCCAAATTTCTTATCATTTTGATGATTCCAGAACCTTGCAGTACACACCAATACTTATATGCTAGATGATCATCCTTTTCTGATCGATTCCACAACGTTTGTTTCACAATGCAATCGCATGACCATAACTGGTCTTTACCTTTAAAGCACTCAAGATGCTCAAAATCAAATCAATATAGAGAACTAGTACAATTAAAAACGTTTCATCATGGGCCTACACTGTACTACAAATGGTTTTATCCTTTCATTCTATTTTCAAACTACCCCTCTACATCATGATAGGACAATATCACATCACAGTACAATGTATGCACAGCAATTTGTTAGGTAGTAAGGTTACCCAAAGAAAAATGGATTACTACTTGCGTACACGTAGCTCTGAGTTTAATTAGAATGTAGTTGAATCCTACACGCACACCTCTTTTAAATATTTCAGTTGCTACTTGTAGCTTTTCTTGGCCACTTACATTTTTGACAGGTTGTACAAAAATTATCTGCATAAAAAATGGAGTGTCTGGTTAATAATAAACGCTCAGAGTACAGTCTTTGACCCTATGTTCATGTAACATTAGAAAATTGTAAAATTAATTATTAATTTCCTCCTTGAAATAATTTATTATCCATCTTAATTTACAAAAGGCATGCATCTACCCTTAATGCCTACATGAACATGTTCCGGTACATAATACATTTATTGTACCTACAGTATTCATGTACATGGAGGATGTAAATATAACATTCCTTGAGTATAAAATTGGTGACTTTGTACAGAGGTCCATTTTCATTTTGCCATTTCCACACTACGGGAAGGGAGGGGGGGGGGGGGGGTCTATTGATCTATCATCTAGGCCAAAATGAAAATGGGAGCATATCATGTCTGTCCAAAGATTCATAGATCTACATACTGTACATGTACATGTACCAGATGTAGGCCTACCTTGTAACTTCACACATCATCTCTTCACACATCATCTCTACACACATCTATCATCACTGGTATCATCACAACATTTCTCATCACCCAAATGAAACAGGATATTCCTACCAGTCATGAGAGACTAGTACAGTATTAAATCATATACATGTAGGCTTCATTATTAGTCTAGATCTGCAGATTTTCTCATGCAATAAGTCACTAGAGATCACTTTTCACATCTTGACCTACACTGTACATGTACATGCAGGCTACCCATTTTGTTCTTCCTTTTTTGATAAACCAAAAAGGATCATCACGAGAGAATGACACCCATTTTGATTATATTTGCCATTGTTGACTCTCCCAGTTGGCCTTTAATTTTAGACATTGATAAGTAACATTTGAAAATAAAATAAAAATCTGAATACAAACTACAGGTACATACATGTACATGTACATGTACTGTATAATGAACATAAATTGAATTGCAGGTTTAATATTGTATGGTTTTAATCTTTGCATTTTTCTCATAACTTTCACTGCCCCAAATTCTCTTACTTCACTTGATTTTTATTGAAATTACCTTCTGAGTTGCTTTCCCCCTTTAAAACACATTCATGTGCAGAGAGAATAATCCTGCATTCATCATGCACCTATAGCAGCAGCATGAATGATGACTAGAGGCCTTTCATCTGACATTCAGAGGTTGGCTAGCACCATTCTCACTCATCAATGGTCTGCTTCATTCACTTTCAATAAAAACCAAGACCTTCACATAAATGAGAGTGTAAATAGGGTCCTAACTTTACCAATGTCTGGTCGTCTTTGCATCCTCCACTTTCACAATATTCAATAATACACATCTCTCTCATTCTTATGAATGTGAGCAGGGTCCTCATCTCAACTTTAACCCATGTTTGGCTGTCTCTGCATAAACCATTTTCACCATATTCAATTCACACATACATGTACTGTACATGTACAATGTACATGTAGATATCTCTCTAAATCTAATACGAATGTGAACAAGGTCCTCACCTACATGTACATGTACATGCAGCCCCTGTCTACCTGTCTCTGCATCATCCATTTGTATACAACATCGTAACATTTACATGTAGTAATACTCCACACCTCTGTCAAGAACGATTATTAACAGGGTCCTAGCCCAGCTCCGTCTACATCCATTTTCGTACATAAATATGAGTGTGAACAGGGTCCTAGCCTACATGTAGTCCTATCCACATTATCCACTTCATAACATTCAATAATACTCACATCTCTCTCACATGAATGATACAGCAGTGCTTGAAGCAAGTTACATATGAGTGTGAACAGGGTCCTACATGTAGCATAGCCCTATCTACAATGTACAATGTACAATGTACATTGACCACTTCATAACATTCAATAATACCCAGACTCCACTCACATGAATGACACGGCAGTGCTTGAAGCAAGTTACATGTGAGTGTGAATAGGGTCCTGGCATAGCCCTATCTACAATGTACATTGACCACTTCATATAACATTCAATAATACCCAGACTGGATCCACTCACATGAATGATGTGGCAGTGCTTGAGATGTTAATGATGTGCATGTTTTAGGCTGACTCATGAATTAAAACCAGAGAGAGACAAGAATGGCCTGACCAATGTTAACCGCCAGACTGCTACAAATCAGACAGGAGATGCAGGGAGGATTTACTGATTAGGGGCAGTAATTTAGGGTGGATTTTTGTCTATTAAGTTCAATTTATCTTCTTTTTCTCTATTTCCATATGATTATATGCCCTACAATGTACATGTACATGTACATGACTTTGCAATATACACCTGTACACACAAATGTATGTAACTAAGAAAATGAAAGTTTATGGAATTTTCGGTAGGCGTACAGATCGAATTGGAGGGCTTGCAAGACCCAGATAAGTCACAGTGTTGGCAATTTGTGTTTCAAAAATTCATAAATTTCCTATTTTTAATCAGATATTACTCTAAGTTTCACTAGTTTGTGTCTCTAATTTTATTAAAGTCAAGTTAATATCAACCTTAATCAGGGTGGACCTTCCTCTTCAATACTACAGTAGTAATTAAAATTATCTCATTTTGCAATTTTCATTCAGCTTTTGAAAACACTATCGCAGAACTTTGCAGGATTCAAGCTGATGTAGAGAACAGGGTATGAAGTACGTTTATGGTATGAACACATGATGTCATCACCAATAAGTCCATAGACTGGGGAAGTCATCAAGCTAAGAATGTGACAACTGACATGGAATGTTTGTCATCATCTTCCAGCATCTCTGCTGTTTGATGTGAATATAAATTAGGCTCACAAGGAAATTCCAAGCTGTTCAGAGTCTTAGGGCGCGTTCATGCTTGATTTTGAAGGTAGAATGAGCGATCTGAAACGCTCATCGTAAACGCTCATCGTGATTGCAGTTCCACGGTGTAGCTGTTCATGCTTACTTCTCTGGCTCATCCAGGCAATTCTCCTTGTGTGGCATTGTGTGACCTTCACTGTGCATGCTACGTAGACCCACTAGAGGTCAGTGCGTTGACCCCATTTAAACGCGTTTACAATTGTAAACGCATCTTTTTGTGAGTTTACGATCGCCGTTCGTGATCGCCGTTTTTCGGTGATTCTACAAAAGTGAGCATGAACGCAAGCGTGTTTTAAACTAAACACGTAACAGATGCCTGATTCTGGCCGTCAAAATCAAGCATGAACGCGGCCTTAGTCAAGCAAGCCAACAAATATTGACATCGCAATTGTGGAAGTATCATTTCACTTCATATTTAGGATTCCAGCATAGTGCAGTTACATGTACAGTACAGTGTAACTGCTACAAAATCTTACATTTTATTTGTTGAATAGGACTGACATAACGGTATAAAATTGGACTTGAACCCCCCTCATCATAATATGAACCCTTTGACTACTGAATTCTCTTATTCCCATATAATTAATACAGGAGCCAGCCAGTTCCTGTTGGCAAAGGGTTAACTTTTGGGGATTTTATACAATTTTATACAAATCTTTGTTCAAAGACTGGATCTGAATATACTGTAGGCCCAACTTTCCATCATTTGTCTTTGTAACACTTTGCAACAACAAAGATATACATTTTCTATATAACTTAAGATACTTTATTTTGCAAACTAGAAGAAAAGAAAGGAGAAACATTGTAGCATGATCTTCTCATTCTATACATTGGTCTGGAATATATTCAACTTCAAGTACGCCCTACATTTGTACACAATTTTATCCATATTTCGTTTTATCAATCCTCAGAGTACATGAACCATGAAAAGCAGAAAAGCATCAATGAAATGCAATGAAGGAAAGGAAGACCGGTCTATAATTACACAGAGGCACTTTTATTGATCGGCCTTCAGTTTGTATTATGAATCAGTCTACGGTGTAAGGATGCAGGCGTACTTAATCTCATGCATACTGTCAACAACTCAACATACATTATTAGACTAGAGAATGCTTATTGGATTGGACCATGGACCTACTACTGTACATGATGTAGTACATGTAGGTCCATTATTGGACTAAGCCAAAACATACACTTTGTAGGTCTATATATGTACATGTACAGTGTACATGTACTGTATACAAATTGGTCACAAAATAGCCTTATTGCTTTTTAGGAGAGATGATGACACTTGAATCACGGGGCACCCCCCCCCCCCCTCAACAAAAAGACAACAATAACAAGAAAAGCAAAATCAAACAAACAAACATCTCTCTAAAAGTACTAGTACCAGTATTCTCAGACATAGCAATGTCCAATACTAAACCATTCCATGAAAAGTTGAGAGATAAAGATGATATGTCAGAGTGAAATCCTACATCTACGTACCGGTACATGTACATGTATGATCATGTAGCCTCATACATTTTGAGTTCTGCACAGTACATACACTGTACATGTATATGTATGAGGGTTGAGTAATTTTCAGGATTGAATGATTATAAATTTGAAATTCATTTCAACTATTTAGTGTGCAAAAGTACAGGTATGGAAGTCTATCTGCATTAGTGCTGTAACATCACGGATATCTCCAATTCCGTTTAACCGCCAGTCAAAACCGGACGGTTTTCGGTTAAACGATTTAAAAAAAAAAAAAAAAAAAAAAAAAATCGTTTTTTTTTTTTTTTTTTTTTTTGGCCGACAAGCCAGGTCCGTGTGAAAAAGCGGGAAGGACTTTCATTTAACTGCGAGGCGCCGATTTGTGCTTGTAAACTTGTCACAAATAATAGTAACAATGTCGTTTTTAGAAGAATGTGTAAGATCATAATAATGTAAAAAACAAACAGTAGAGGACCTAGCTAGGATAGAACCTGGTGGTACACCATGTGGAAAAATTGGATGAATTATTATTATAAACTACATAGATCTATGAGATCTATTACAAAGATGTTACTTTCAAACCAAGAAAACAGACAAATTTAAGTGTCGTTTTAGTTCCAGAGTGGTGAGTCAACACACCGATTACTGAGTAGTGCCAGGTGGAGGGGCATAAATCGAAACTTTAAAAAAAAAAAAAAAAAAAAAAAAAAAAAAAAATTATTAAAAAAAAAAATTAAAAAAAAAAAAAAAAACGGGAAAACGAAACCGTCCAATTGTAAACGGAATCCGCCATGGGCGGGCGGATACCGGACGGTTAAACGTTTGACTACAGCACTAATCTGCATGTGATGTGGAAATCAAGGACATTCTACCCCCCCCCCCCCCCTCTCCCTACAGTACCCCTCCCTGGTGGACATGCACATTAAGTACATGTACTGTACAGGGGCCTACATGAATACCCCCCCCCCCCCCCCGTGATTTTGTATCCCCTCCCCTAGAGCAAAGTGCATACTGTACATTGCCTACACATTCCACATAACAATAGATACCTTTGCCTAACAAAAAGGTGCTAGACTGCCAGGAGACTAGATTTCTGGGGGTGTGCTGAAGAGAGGGATTTGCTGGGGGAGTGGAATAAAATGCACCAATTTCCATCATGTTATCATTGTATTGTTTGACATGACAGTGTAACAAAGAGTATTATGGTACATGAATGAATGTTTCCAAGCCTGGTCTGTATGATAACAACAGCACTGTAAAGTAGATCTGTACCGGTATTCATTGGCCTTCAGACTCTTTTTCAGAGGGTATTGTTTTATTATTAATTGATACAATGAATACCCTACAGTAGACACTACAAGATGCAATCAGTGACGTCCTTGATGCAACGTACACGAGATATAAATTTGGAAATATACTCAGCAAACATGTACCTGTACATGAATATGAACACAGAGGGCCCTTCATCATACAATGTAGGCCAATGTGCATACATTACTATTCCACTGTACAGGGTAGGCCCTCAAACTTTTATTTATAATTTTCACAATTATAGTGGCAAACAACTTTTCTCCTAAAGTTTACCAAAATTTAGAAATGTTATTTCTTTTAACATGTACGGTACACACGTAGATAGCATTCACATACGGGACCTCATGTTCATGTATACATTATGTACATGTATGCAAGAGCCTGCAATAATTCTTGAAGTTTGCACCCTCTGTGCTACAATTTCCCTTTTCTTTCCTCAAGAGTAGCACAATACTTTTCAGAAGAGGGATCAGTGAGTGCCATTCTTCTGAAGTAGGGATTTAGCTCAATTTTTGTTGGATTAAAGAGTCTAAAAGTACTTTCCCCTTTCAATATGAATAAAACAACCTGAAAAGAAAAAAAAGGAAAAAGGGGGAATCTGCCAAGCCTTGAATGGAGTGTTTATCACACTTCTATACCACTACTGAGGTTTACTCTGTTTGGAGAGCCAAGTAAATAAAGCTACAAAACACAAACTTTGTCAACACATCAGTAGGAAAAGAGAGGAGCATTGTTTACTTTTTCTCTCCACATGACAGACCACAATTATGAGCTGTATCTCCTATATTAGCATGAATGTCAGTTAAACATTTTACTCTCTGTTCAGACTCCCACAGTTCGAATAAGAAATGTACTTCAATTAAAATCCTACTTACATGTACATGTACCTTATTTCTAGTCTGAACATCATAAATCAAAAGATCGTATAACAAAACGCATGTTTGAGCATTATTTCGAGGGTTTAAACAAAAAATCCTGTTTCAGTCAGAACAAAAGTTGTTCTAGTCAGTACGAAAATCGTTTAACTGGGGCTTCAAGAATGCACACTTATGGCTGGCCATGGCTGGCCAGCTGTCATGTAAATTTTACTCTTCAAAGACACGTTTCTTTATAAATTTATGCGATCATTATAAAATTTTGTAGTCTGTACACCCCTTTTTATTATTCAATGATTAACGCTTTATCGTATAAATTACTTACAGTCTGAACAAGCTATTAGAATAACCAAGAGTGGTAAAACAAAACAAACCACAGATAATCTAGAATCAAGGTTTATGACTAATGGTAGATTTACATACCGGTACCTGTACATGTAGTCATGTACATGTAGGATAAAACTTAATTAATCAAAAACTGAATGCTAATGAACCGTCAAACATTTAATCATTTATGCGCGAAGAAATACACACACATTTTTGCTTTCAGCAGGAGCACTATTAAAATTACAAAATGAAGCTTTTGATGGTACAGGGCAAATCAGACACGCTCTATTACACTCAATCATATTAAAGTGTAAACACATTTTACCATAATTCTATTCACCTGTAAAGCGCTGTGCTCAGTTCTGATGAATTATAGATTAGATCTAGATTTTTAGCTAAATTGGGGATACAACTTCAATCACATGCAGGTCATTACAGCTCTGTTAGCATCTAATTACACACACATTATAATATAGTACTGCAGGAGACGCTCTGGAAAGAGGCCAAACAAAAGAGGGCCTACCGGTATTTAAAAAAAAAATACAAACTACAAAATACAGAAAGTTCTACAAGAAAAACCTTGCCACTGTTGAAATGTACCGGTAAGTGAAAGTTAGACATAAATGTATACAGTCTGAACCGGTATGTATTTATTTATTCATTCAAGTGTACCAATTCAATCTCCTGCTTATCACTTTGTATGCAATTTTTGTTCCTTTAATCATCAGTGTGGAGGCCATTAAAAGATTTTGTTTACTTAAAGGTAAAGACCAGTATTGGAAACGCCCCAATTTCAAAAAATGAAATGGAAGCTCTCATTACCAATCATGTGAAAGAATATGTTTTGACTAATACATGATGATACAAAATTTGCCGGGAAACCGCCTACTAATTCATATATTTGGTAAATTTGTTTCTCTCATGGTCTGTGAGAGATATAGGGTAGTCCCATATACATCTTTCTGTGTATAGTGCTTGTAACTTTACGAAGAATGGGCCAAATTTCTTATCATTTTGATGATTCCAGAACCTTGCAGATGCTAGATGCTAGATGATCAACCTTTTCTGATCGATTCCACAACGTTTCTTTCACAATGCAATCGCATGACCATAACTGGTTTTTACCTTTAAATAGACATTCTGATTTTGAGCGCCAAATACAGAACCCTGCCACTGTGGATAAAAAGAGCAATAACTATTCTACAAATATTGAACTGATCGTACAGTGTATGTATGTAGATTTAATTTCATTGACAGCTTGAAAGGAGACCACACCTACAATACATGTACATGTACATGTATGTGTAGGGACACAAGAAAATGAGAGACTGGTTTCTTTTTCTTTTGTGCCCATAAAATTCCCTTATTTTCCCCCTGATTTGAATGATATTTTTTGTATTCCTTGACTTTCCCTGACTGGAACAAGTAAAGGGCTTTTCCAGTTTTCCCCTGATTTCCAGGACAGCTGGAAAACCACGCTAAATTGTTTCTCAGTGAGGAAACTGAAGGAAAATGCTGATCCGATTCAATAAAATCAGTCTATAGATCAAGGGCTGATCAAAAGAAACACGATGAGGTCTCTACAGAACTCAAAATAGTAGAAAAGTCAGAAATGGTCAGAATACTTCAAATTGAATTCCTCCCACTTCCAACTTTTCAAGGTTGAAAGAGTTCTGACGGAGTCCTAAATAAATAAAATTATTTCTTTTTAAAATCCAAGTACATGTAGAGCTCTAATCCAATCAGGAGTATACGCACTTTGTAGTTTTACCAAGAAGCTTTAATACAATGATTTAAGGAGATGTGATTTTCCTGGTTTGAGGCTACTTGGTTCTACATGTAGTTATTGGTATTCATGGATACTTTGCAAATATTCATTTTGAAAATTAAAGCTATAAAAAGAACAAGACACAAGTACATTTACTGTCAATTTTCAACTTGACTGGACTCAAGTAAGCCCATTGAAAACAGGCCTAAAATTATTTCTGAACCTAGCCGTGGCATGGAAATGAATGGATTACAAGATAATGTGAACAAAAGCGAATAATAATTGGGCCTCTTTAAGTTTTCAACTCCAAATTAACATTTCTTGGATACTGACAACATCACTTTCAAAATCATTTAACAAGCCAAGGGTGGGTAATTAAAAGGAGATAATGGGAATTGGTTTAAACAGTTGGAAGATTATCTGTCACAATGGCAGTAATTCAATCCTTCCTCTTTGGCTTCAATCAGTTCAGAAGCTGAGAAAAAGATCCTTTTAAGAAGCTGTTGACCAGATGGGAAATGACTTCAATCCTGCCAAACGGAACCAATTCATCAAACACTATACAATGTACATGTAGGCCTGTCATCATCAGCTCGAGATAGCCAAATAGCCTGCTATTTCTGATACGTGAAATAATCTTGAAGTTACAAATCGCGTCTTCATCAGCTCAAGACTTGACCTCGAAACTTGAATCTAGACCTTGAGATATTTTGCTCAGCGTTCGCGCATAGTGCGAGTCTTCGGGCTTGTGAGGACGCTTCGGACAAATAGTGGGATATTTTGTAAACTAGATATCTTGGGATGATTATTTTGACCAAATATCCTGCTAATTGCAACTTTGGGCTGATGAAGACGCAAATTAACTGGATAATTTGTGATCGGGATAGTTCAAATAGCAGGATATGACAATCTCGAGCTGATGAAGGCAGGCCTTCTAGTATGGGGTCCCCCTGGAGTGTTCCTCAACTCCAAGCCACCAACAATCTGTTTTGCAGTGCCTTGTGATTGTGCCCCAATGGTGCCAAAGAGTGATTCAGCCTTTTCAGTTTGGGATGTGTATTATGTAATTGTGTGGCTATTTAAAGTAAATGCACCACAAAGCTTGACTGTTAGTGAATACTCTAGGCCTACTTCTTGGACTCAGTTAATTCTCACTACTAATCGTACCTACATGTATATGTACAACACATGAACGTGTGTGTGAAGGCCTATAATGCAATATTCCCAAAGTGTTTGTGTCTTGCTTAGCTCAAAACCTTTAGATCAGGCAAGTTCAAGGCTGGTCTTGGTTCCAAGCTACAGCACTAGACAAAGCCCATCTTTCAAAAGCAAAAATAAAATATCTTTGACTTCAATTCACCAAATAATGTTTAAAGATTCCTTATGAGGCCAAATAAAAAACAAAACTTTTTTTTTTTTTTTTTTAAATTCAGAAAAAGTTCATTTCAGCATAATATTTTTAATTTTAAAAAAAAATTAAAAAAATTATATATTATTTTCAAAAATGGGGAAAAAATAAAAGGAAGCTGACGGGGACGCTAAACATGATTTGTATGGGGGGGGGGGCCTTCTCTCAGAAATCTTTATGACACAGACAACAAACCATCAACCCAATAATACCACTTAAAGCTCAAGTCCACTCCAAAAATAACTTACTTTCAATAGAACCAGAAAAATCAGACAAACCAATCAAAAAAGGTTTGAGCAAAATCGGATAACTAATAATAAAGTTATGCATTTTTAATGACATGAAAAACTTTGAAAATCACTACACAAATTGGCAACTCACTCATGAGTCTGTGACGTATGGTCCTCACTATCTACTAATTATTGTCTTTATATTGATAATGTAAATTTTCTATTTTCACCCTAAGAATCTTATTTCTTCACACCAGCATCCAAGTTAGATTGTTAGTAATATTTTTATGTGTGGATGCCCAAATAAAGAGTAATTTTTGTCCAGTTAAATCATGAAAAATTGAATTTTGATAAACTATTTATATAAAAATCAATATTTATGAAATACAATATTCAGAAAATAGTATCAATTCTTCAAAATTTATAAAAGTTTTTGGAAAATGTCATGCACGCAATATGATACAAATGATATAACCTGGGCAAAGGCATGGGGAAATCAAGTTTTGGGGGATAAAAAGGGATATTAATGGGATTAAACTAAAGCAATTGATAAGTTGTGAGGACATGACGTCACAAACTGATTACCATCTTGGCAAATTGTGTTGTGATTCTCATTGTTCCATAGTTTTACATACTTTTTCAAAAATTCATTACTTTCTTATTAGTTATCCGATTTTGCTCAAACTTTTTTGATTGGTTTGTCTGATTTTTCTGCTTTTATTGAAAGTAAGTTATTTTTCGAGTGGACTTGCCCTTTAAAGGTACTATGTCCCTTTTGCAGCCAACCTCAAATGCTGTAGAACTTTGCAGGAATTATGAATATGTCATGTATGTCCTATCTGTGAAATTAAAAACGTGAGCAGTGTCCTCATATTCAAATTATGCAAGGAAACCCGTTTACTTGCTAGACTTCACTGTCAGACACTATTGAGTGACTGACTGGCTTTTTTCTTCTTTGGTAATAACATACATGAAAAGAGTAGTAAAGGATACATGAGCATTTGTCTACATCAATAACCCACTTCTTGTGATGGCCAAGATAAAACTGATTGAATCTTTGCGCAGCATAAAACGTATGACCATTTGGTACAATTGTCTGAAAATCAAGACTATTACTTTTGGGCTCTATAGCCCTAAAGTCGATTTGACAACTAATAGTCGTTATTTTCCCACTTGAAGACATTTTCAAGCCCCACCTTTTTTAGGGAAGTTCTAAATTAGTATTATCTTTCAAATGCAGTTGGAATTTAACTTTTTCATTTGTTGGGCCTGCAAATGGGACAAAGTACCTTTAAATTATGAGCCCAAATCCATCTAATACAATTTACAAAAATGATATTATCACAACCAAGACGTGGTGTGTAGAGATGCAGATTAGAATCCACACCAACCTAAACATGTATTTTTTTTAATGATTTCTATTTTCTATTTCTTGATTGTTGATGAATATTTTTTAACATCAAGCTTTCAGAATTGGTTGAAACTTGAAGTGAAATCAGTGAATCCTACGCTATCCGTTTTTTTGAGTTATTCACCGCCATTAGGATAAGAAATAGGGGCGATTAAACTAAGGATTAACTTAAGGTATGCAAAAGGCTGTGAGTGTGACACAATACCTGGAATGAATACCGACAAGATAATCACTAGACTAGACAGACCTAGCATTGCTATTCCATTAGATCTAGATCTAGATCAAATTAAATGAATAATTTTGTTGATGACAAAAATATAGTCTAAAGGAAAGACTTCTAAATCTAAGTTAACCTCTCGATAAAGCGTAAGACTAAGCCAAATTAAAAAACTGTCTCTCCGGTCTCCCTGATCCCCCTCTCACATTCCTCATCAAAATTCATATTAATAGGCCCTAGAATCTATGTCAAGTTTAAAATTACCGGTAGACTATATTCATCTTTTACTAGTTTTATTGACTGTACATTGTTATGTTAGCCTAGAAAGTGTACACTTGTTGAGTGTTGTCTGCACCTTCACCTGCTGTCACAACATATCCCCAGTATAGCTTGAAAAGCTGATTCAGGGATTACCTCATCAAGTATCAAGTAGCCTATCTTGATCTTGTTGGATCACTTGATGCAACAAGCGTACGCGTACGACTACGGCACCTCCGTTGCACCATTTCGGAACAATCACACCCCCGAGAAAAGAGCGGTAGCAGCTCGCGTAACTTGGGAAGGTAGGTGTGTTCCGGTAGCCCCGCAGCCCCCCCACAAGGCCAAGGCAGTGGGAGACGAGACCGAGACAAGTGCGATAGATGGATAGCGAAGAAAAGTCGAAGATGTTCTTACCTTAAAATCTTTACAAAATGATGATCTTCTGTAAACTGCTCAAAAAATGGTTGTCAGAATAACTGTTGAATACAATGATATACCGTATGTCGATTAAATCCTTGGCAGTAAACTCCGCAGAAATGTGATATTTTATCTGCTAAAGTAGTCTCCTCTAGTCAACTCGGTTGGCAGTGATAAGTGACACGTAGGTGGCGCACTAGCACTATACTCTCGGTCGATCCAGCTATAGCTAAACTCTCAGCTCAGCTCAGCTATATCTCTATGACTGTACTACATGTACTACTAGAGATAGAAAGTTAGAAAGCTATAACACTGGATGTGACTATATAAACGTTAGCCTCGTTAGGAACACGAAATTAAAGGTACATCAAATGTTGTAGAACTTTGCAGGAACTATAAATATGTCTCATATCTGTGGAATTTAAGCGTTAGCAGTGTAGTAGTGTCCTAGTAATAGTATTCAAATTTAATATGCAAGGAAACCCTTTTACTTTCTAGACACTCACTATTGAGTGACTGACTGACTTCTTTTTTTCTTTGGAAATGACATACATAAAATGAGCTGTAAAGTGTACATGAGTATTTTGTCTACAGCAATAACTCACTTCTTGTAATGGCCAAAATTAAACTGATTGAATCCTTGCGCAGCACAAAACGTAATACAATTCGTTATATACAAGGGTTTGAAAATCACCTTTTTTACATAGGAAAAGTGCCCCTTTAACTTTGTAACAAGTGACCCTTTTTACATTGGAAAAGTTCCACTTTTACTTTGCCTAGTGACCATATTACTTTGTAAAAGTGCCCCTTTCCCGTTTCACCTAAAATAAGTGCCCCTTTTTTTACACTTGCCCCTCATTTTGGACAAGTTCCCATTTTTCTTTGCAATAAGACAGACGAGGTGTCCATTTTCAACCTCTAGTAAGTGCAATTTTCAACCTCTAGTTAGCCCCTTTCCAGGTACGAGTAGTGCTCCTTTTCACTTTTGATAAGTACCCCCTTCCCCCTTTGATAATGGTCTTTGACAAGTGCCCTTTTCCTCTGTCAAAAATGCCCTTCCCCTTTTAATAACTATCCCTTTTAAACTCAGATAAGCGAACCTTTTATTTTAACATGTGCCCCTTTTCCATATGATAATGTGCTCCCGTTAAAAAGAGAGCTCCTTCTCCTTCTCATAATATGCCCCTTTTCACCTATGAACATCACCCCTTTTCATTCTCATAAGCGCCCCTTCTTATTTATGGTAAATAACCCTTTTCAGGTACTCATTTTCACTTAGGCCCAAAAAAAAAGTTGTTTGGTTGTCCTCGATTGCTATTCTGGAGTAGGGGCGGGCGGGCGGAATATTTTTTTTTTTTTTTTGATTTTTTTAATATTTTTTAACCTCATTTTTTGTGTGTCTTTTTTTGATTTTTTTTTAATAATTTTTTTTTTATAATTTTTTTTTCCATAAAAAAAATTAAATCATTGGGATTGTCAAGCATTTAAACAAACAAAGTCTATCAAACACTTTAATATGGTAAAAGACTAGTTTAATGTAGAATGAATATCAAGACCAACACAGAAAGTATTTTGGGCTTTGAAATACAGCACCTTTTAAATCTCCATTGTACTACTTATAGCTACTTGCGCCCTCTATGTAGCAAACAATGCCTTATCGGTGACCATTGGTCCCTCATTATCCTCTTTATCTTATATTAACTGAGAGTTGATTTGATGAGATAACCACCTGTGCAGTAACCTTGCAGGGTGGTCTAATCCCTCCTGTAAACTAGTACAGATGGGCTTAAATTGAGTTTAAGAATGCTCAGACCCTGATTTGAATGAACGGCATTTTGACATAGAAAAATAAAATTGGCAAGTTTAATAAATACCTAATTGCGTACTGAAAAGACCAAACTGGCAACGTGACGCATTTTGATCCTTGCAAATGCATAAAATGGTATGTTTGGCATTGAAAATAAAAAAAAAAAAAAAAATGAATAAAAAATTAAAAAAATGAATAAAAAAAAAAAAAAAAAATGTTAAAAAAAAAATAAAAAAAATGTTAAAAAAAAAAAAAAAATACGAGCGGCCCGAAAATGACGAGCGGGCGGTCGAGGACAACCAAATGATTTTTTTTTTTTTTGGGCCTTATAAGAGCTCCCTTCACCTCCGATAATTGCCCCAATTCAGATCTAATAACTGCCCCTTTTATTTTGACATGTGCCCCTCTTCCTTTATAATAAATGCTCTTTTTCCTTTTTATAAGTGTCCTTCCTTTTCTCAAAATTACCCCCTTTTTATCGCCGATAAGTGCCCCGTTTATTTTAACGTGTCGCTCTTTTTCTTTTTGATAAGTGCCACTTCCGCCTTTTCATAAAAGCGCCCTTTCACCTCCGATAGAATGATGGCCCTATTAAAATCTGATCGAGGCTCCTTTTCTTACAACAAATGCGCATTTTCCTTTATTGTAAGTGCCCCTTTTTCATTCTCATAGCC
>JAVYIG010011959.1:0-56861 GCA_035222895.1 Strongylocentrotus droebachiensis | reverse complement strand
CGTACATGTACGTGGTACGGAATGGCCTTTGAGCAAATAAATATGCAAAACAAAACTGTTAATGATCAGATTCACAATCTGAATGAGGAATACATTATGTGTACTGTATTTATAACACTGACCACACTATGTAAATCTACTGTGTCACACTGTGAAATATTTTTCACAGAGCGGCCACATTGTGAATGATACTGTTCACACTGTGAAATATTTGTCACAGAGTGGCCATACTGTGAAATTTATACAGGGCGGCCACACTGTGAATTTTAATTTTCACACTGTGAAATATTGTCCTCAGGGCGGCCACAATTTGAATTCTATTTTTCACACTGTGAAATATTTTTCACAGAGTGGCCACATTATGTATGTTATAGTTAACACTGTGAAATATGTTTCACAGGGTGGCCACACTGTGAAATTTACTGTTCACACTGTGAAATTTATGTCGATAGGTATTCACACTGTGAAAATCTATTTATCCCAGTGTGAAATATTTTTCACAGTTTGGTCACACTGTGAAATCATTTTCACACTGTGAGCGGGTACATTCGCAGTGTGAAATCGAATTCCACAATGTGAATACTGTGTGGTTTACCACATTGTGACGGTGTCCACACTGTGAAAACACTCCTTTCACAGTGTGAACTACGTTTTCACACTGTGTTTGACACTGTGTTTCACACTGGGAATGAGTGTGAATGAGTGTGTTCTTTCCAGCAGGGATAATACAACCCTTTTCCAAACTCGTCGGAGACAGAGCATGGGATGACAATATATAATGCTTTTTACAATACTAAATTCCATAGGGATTAATAATATGGTTTAACATAAACAAAATCTATTCCTGTTCTCCGTGTGTATGATGAACTGACAGGTGGTATGTATATGATGAGTTTGTTCTTTAATTATCTATTTTTTTTCATGACAAACTCACGTAGCCCGCCTCGACCCTTGAAATGAAGAGAAAGACAGACCGGTGTTATTTCTTGGTGAAAATAACAGTAGAGTGCTTTTATTTAGACAAATAATCAAACACATGAGTGTATACAAAATAATAATATAAATATGATGAGTTTAAATAAACATGTATCAAGATATTGTATCCCTAAAGTTCAATATTCAGTCTCATATAATAAACTTAACGTGGATATATTAACAAGTTCCTATTTATAACTAACATCCACATGTTTCATTATCAGTTTCATTATCAAATCGAATAAATAATAATCTAGTAACATACAGATAATGATATGTTTTGTCAGTCTTATAAGTACACATCATATCCATACCTAATATGGTGATTGGTAATACCCTAACTCTAAATTATATGACCTTCATTGTACCTAGACAATCTCATCGTTACGCTAATCTATTATCCTCTCAGATTTAGAAATATAATATTAACATAGACATATGTTGGCCAGCTGAGCACACAGCACATACATAATTTCAGGTGTAAATATCGTTTTAAGAAAGCGAGCTTATCAATCAAAACTGTAATCTGCATGTGATTCACCTATCAATGCACTATTATTATTCTTCGACTACCCATGACATATAACATATAAATAGAAAAGAATATTCATATTTACTATATACAAGATATAAGCCAAACAATACCCAAACATCAACCTTGAAATACAATGATGGGATAATTATGAGTAAGTTTATCTATTGAAAACGACCAAATAATAATGTTTAGACAATCCCCTATGACAGGCCTTATGCAAACTCTTCATTCAGTGTTTCCAATTTCTAATCTGAGCTCTTAAGCAAACATGCCCCCTATCACTAATCCCCTGTCCGCTCAACAACACAGCATGAACGAGAATGCTGGGGGAGGAAGGGAGAGAGAGAGAGAGATAGGGGGGGGGGAGAGAGGGAGAGAGAGAGAGAGAATGTTCCCCTACGACGAGTGAGGGGTTGACCTCTGTACAGAGTGACCCAAGAGAGATAATGGGGAGATGGAAGAGGGAGAGAGAGAGATCTACTCTGTTGTTCCAACACTACGTATCTATACTGGATCATACACATTATCACAATGGCATTGTTGCATCTAGGTTCTGAATGATAGATTGTAAATCTTGAAACTACCATTCATGATATTAGATTTACCTTTTCTTTATAAACTTAGACTAGCTTTTATTTTATTAACATACTCTAATACTAAATGGAGGATAAACGTTCATATGTGTGTATAGCAGTTCTGAACTTCGTTATAAAGAACCTTACAGACATAACATTCAAAGTTTATAATTTGTTCAAACCTCAATGGAATTACATAATGTTCCATTAATAATACTCTTCCAACGTATACTTCTTTTCTGACATAAAAATGAAAGTCAATCAACATCAAGAACGGTAAGAGTACCACGTGCGTCGATAACCACGTGCTCTGCACTTTTTGCTTGTCTGCGCTGCATGCATGCACCCACCAATTCCAGACGTATGCGCAGTAAACAGCATACGTCTGGAAAAGGGCACACGTGTGCTAAAAAAACTAACAGACGTGTGCTATCGCAACCTTGCACAAGTCTGCTAAATAGCAGGCGGTGATTGGTCAATTAGCAGACGTCTGCCTGTTATTTAGCAGACGTGTGCCGCTTTCCATACATCTGGAGCATGTGAATAAAGTCACTAACGGCCTTCCATATGCTCGCACCAATCTACACGGGAGCATGATATACGTCAACGAAGACCTAACCAAGAATCGGCAGACTCTCTTCAACAAAGCTCGTATAAAGTGCGAAAAGTCCAAGAAAATCTGGACAAATAACTGTAGAATCACTGTGCTAACAATGGAAGACAAGAAGGTGAGGATCTCGTCAGAATGTGACATTGAACAATTATTGTAAATTATATCCTTGCACATTCTCTTATCTGTTTAAATTACCTATTTAAATATATTAGTCATGTTGCCAAATTATCCTTGCCTCGTATTTTTAACCCTAATAAGGCCGGGGGGAGGGGGCCATTATGCCCCCCCCCCCCCTCCACGATTTTCCGATTGTTCGGAAACGCATATGGATGGCGCCCCGCCGCTCGCTGACTTTTTTCTTTCGAGTCTTGCGCATCTTATACTTTTTATTTTTTGGAAATCGGACCTACATTTACAAGGTCACGTGACCTTTTGTCTTTGCATGTCAGCCCGAAAAGCGCTAATTTTTGTTTTGTGTGTACAAAACATATGGAAATGTCAATTTTCCTAAAAATAGATCAAACTTTTGATAGTGGGTCTTGTTTAAAGTTTAGGTGGTTGTTTTGGGGTCAAAATAGATGAATTGTTGTAAGAAATGTAATAAAACAACACAAACCAAAAAATACAAAAGTTAAAAAAAACAATGAAATACATAAGAAATTATCAAAACAAGAGATAACAATTTTGTTGTCGTATTATTATTCCAAATGGTCTAATGAATATATGTGGTGAAAAGGAATGCTTAAATATGAATAATATATGATTTATTTGCATAAATTACCATAAATATGCAAATGAGTGAATTCTCAAAAAATCGAAATTATCATATTATTCTCTACACTTCACTTGCAAGTGTGCATTTTTTTCGCGGAGATCAGCCTTTTTACGGCCGAGATCTTAAGGGGCGCCATAATGCCCCCCCCCCTCCCCCCAGCCGTACTAAGACCTCAAATAGCCCGGCCTTTTTAGGGTTAAGACCTGTATAAGAATAATCAAAATGCTATTCTTTGTGTGAGATGTTCACAATGGATCCATCTTTCGTGTTCTTCTTTTGATGAAGACTTTTTTTACTCTTCATCTGATTGGATATGTAATAAATGTATTTTTGATGAATTACCGTTTTATTTAGAAATCACTGCTGAGGAACCTGAAAACATTAATCATGTTAATGATATGAGAAGTAATTTTATTGAGAAAGTGTTAGTAAAAAAAATAAAATGGTAAAGGCTTTTATAATCTCTCATTTAAACATTAAAAGTCTCCGAAACAAGACGGAACATATTTTGTCATTATTTATCCGATAATATGATTGATGTAAAGATGTAAAGATGGCGACTGAAGCGTAAGGACGTGTGCACGTGAGAGCTATTATAATACACAGTAATCATTATAGCCACGAGGGATAACCAGTCAACCATGTATTTGAATCTTCGGAGCGGACCTGTCGCTAAACAAGTCCCCGGAGTCTCGGCGGACTCTAGTCCACCAATCTCCTCTTCAACGAATGTGGATTTGAGTAAGTCGGATTTTGAAGATTTCGTTAAAAAGGGGATAACTGACATTAAGGCCACCTCTAGGAGGATTTGAAGAAGCCCTGAAATTCTAGGGAAAGCGTACCGCTGATTTGGAGAAAAGAATGGACCCACTTGAGAAGAAAGTTGCAATGTTGGAGTCCAAAATTGAGCAGCATGATCAACGCTTGATGCAAGCTGTTGTTGCTGAAAACAGGTTAGAGCGGTTTTCGCGCAGAAAATATTTTCGTATTGGTGGGCTACACCAAATCGCAAACGAAAATCCTATGGAGGTGAGGTAACTAGAAACTTCCTTAAGCTTCACTTTGGTCTGGAAGGAGGGATAGAGAGGGCTCATCGAGATGGTCCTAAGATAAGAGATTTTCCACGACATATGTTGGTGAAAATTCTGTCATACCAGGATAAGCGATACGTCCTTTCTCAACAAAGGTTGAAGTTACAGAAGGTTACCATGTTTGTGATTGATGATCTTACCAAGTCAGATCGAGATGAGAAAAAGAAATGGAAGGATATAGTACAAATCCATGTAAAAAAGGACTGCAAGTACTGCGGTTCGTTCGTTCGTGTCTCCTTAGATCAAGATAGTTATGTAAAGTTCCTTAATTAAAAGTAAATTAAGTTCTTCCATCGCCCGATTGCTGCAATGGCCGTTTCATTAACAAGGGCCAGGTCGTCATCTGTGCAACCCGTTCCGCCGCACAACAATATGTGGTCCATCGTCTGAGTCTCTCCGCAGTCGCATAGAGTATATCCTTCATGGGCATATCCCCATCTTGCCATATTGACCTTACACCGACCCATTCTCGTCCGCATTCGATTTAGGCATTGCCACTCCGGCCACTTCAGGTTAAGCCCTTTGATGAGTACGGGCTTGGCTGATGGTGGAGGATTCTGTTCAGGTGGTGGGACAGAATCGAGGAAGCTGTGTCTGGATATAAGTCGTTTGTGGGGTTGTAAGTATCCGTGTAGCATGTGTCTGTCATATTTCGCCTGCTTCATTCGTTCCTTTAGGCAGGTGTTAGTGCGCCTTTGGTTAGGAGATCCAATGCCAGCGAGGTGATATATCTCCTGAACTTTTGTTGGTTTCAGGCAGCCTGTTATCTTTCGATATGTGTTATTGAGTGTGGTGTCAAGCTTCTTCACATGGGCTGATCTGCTCTAAACTGGGCAAGCATATTCTGCGGATGACATGCAGAGGGCAACAGCTGCACTTTGTACAGTTTTGGGGTCAGCGCCATAGTGTGAAGATGCTAGCTTCCCGATGATCGCATTTCGAGATTATACTTTGCCTATCGTGTTCTCGATGTGTTTCTTAAAGGATAAAGTGCGATCGAGTTTTACACCTAGATACACTGGATGCTCGCAGTGGTTTAGCTGCACATTGTTCCACTTAAGTTTCAGTTCTCTCTTTGCCTCCCTGTTCTTCAAGTGGAGAACACACACCTGAGTCTTGGATGGGTTTGCCCGTAGGTAGTTTGCTCTGTAGTACTCCGAAAGGCTTGCGAGCGCTGTGTTGAGATGGAGTTCAACAGCTTCGAAGGTACTATGCTGGGCTGTGGTGCAGGTGTCATCTGCATAGATGAAGTTTCGAGCATATGGCTCCGTTTAGTCTCATTTCACAACGCCCCCTATCGTCAGAGCATGATCAGAGTCAGCAGCCTAACATGTTAGCCTATGGACGTTTTTTAAAAAAATCGTTAAAAATTCATTTTTTTTTTAAACGAAAAGCACATCCACCCCGACGTACGTTATCACTAGCTCTTTCATTGGAGCCCTCATGTCTCATTGACTTTTGAAAGTTCACCCACCGTAATTTTTCAAAATAGGTTGCAAGCTCGTCATTGCCTATAATACACATGTGAAACAAGTCTAACTTTGGACTCAGTTTACCAAGTGATTTGAAGATTATAGGTCGAGCACACGAAACATAAAAAGCATGAATTATCATAGATCACTTCTGCCTATTTCATTATGTCCATTTCATCCAACCCCCACCGTAATTTTTCCATTTGGTAAAAGCAAACATTTTGCCGAGTTTAGCAAAAACATGAATATTCATGAACGGTCAGACAATACAGCCTTTTAGTACGTAACGTATAGTGAATGGGAATGGGCGATGATCCGTTCAGGAGATAGAGGTCAGTGGTTTGTGCTGGCAAAGTTCACGCGAGCGAAAATGAGACAATCGGAGCAATATGTGTTGTCTGTTGAAGGGATGTCAGCAGTGTAGATGTTGTAGAGTGTTGGCGCCAGGACGCCACCCTGGGGAAGACCGTTTTTTTTGTTTCCGCCATCTGCTCTTCTGCCCATCAAGTTCGACAAAGAAGCGTCTTTTCTGCATTATCTTCTGGATGAATCTGGTGAGTTTGAGGTCATTTGTGATGTCATGAAGTTTTGTCTGTAGCCTTTGGTGATTGACAGTGTCATAAGCCGCAGATAAATCAACAAATACTGACCTGTGATGAGGTTGTTCTGAAAACCGTCTTCGATGTGTTGGGTCAGGTTGAGAAGTTGTCCCGTGGTGGATTTTCCTGGTCGGAAACCTGCCTGCCCGCAATTTAGTTGGCTGTCAACGTGAGGCCCAATTCTGTTGAGAATAAGGCGTTCAAGCAGCTTGTATGTTTGGCACAGGAGCGACATCAATCGAAAGTTCTTGGCTTCGTTCGAGTTCTTTCCTGGCTTGAGGATAGCGACGACTTTGGTTCGGAGCCACTGTTTTGGGACACAGGTGTTCTCGATGCAGTTGTTAAACATGTCTAGCAGCCATTTTTGTGCTACAGAGCCCATGTGTTTGATCTGCTCTGATCTGATGTCATCGATGCCTGCCGCCTTGTTGACCTGTAGCGTGGAGATACCTTTCTGTAGTTCTTCTTTAGAAATAGGTCTTGTGAAAAAAGACATGTTCTGGTCAACTCCAGGTAGTTTGTGCCTGTGTGAATTAGTCGTCTTGGTAATACTGCAGTAGTACTGCAGTACCTGTATTACATATGTGGTACTTGTAGTACCTGTGGTATTATACTACTGCAGTACCTGTAGTACATATGTGGTACTTGTAGTACCTGTGTTATTACTGCATTATGACTGCGGTACCACTGCATTATTACTCCAGTACTATTGCAAAATTCGCGGTACCCATGGTACTACTGCAGTACTACTACTGTACTACCGTAGTATTCGCAGTACAATCTGCGGTACCCATGGTACTACTGCGATACTACTGCAGTAATACCGTAGTACCGTATTACAATCTGCGGTACCCATGGTATACTCTTTATAACCTTCGAATAACTAGTTTGATAACTATAGATTCTACACATTTCTTGTTATTTTGTCCCTATTCTTTTCGACTTTTGAGATGTTATCCTTTTTTTAAATTATGTTTCTGGATTTAGATTGTTCTCATTGCCCATTTTCTTCCTATTCTTTTAGTACTTTTCTGGACTTGGATTTTTCTCACCCATTTTTTAGTTATGTTTCTGGACTTCTGAACTAGTTTTAAATCTTTCATTATTTCCTGGCTATTTACCTTATATTATCAATACTTCTTTATAATTTATTAGATTTTTGCTAGTTGCCTTTAATTTCCTATACTTTTGGGACTTTCTTCCACTAGCTGTATTTGATATATATACTTTAAGAAATCATTTACCAACATTTGTTTGTCAATATATCATAAAAAAATAGAGATTTATGAAGAGTGCAAATTTACAAACCGTGAACGAAAAAGAAAAAAAAAATGAAAGGCATAAATATTATCAAAAAGAATGAAACACGCGCCTATAGTACCCCAAAACAACAGCATGTAACAACTACTTTTAATTTGTTTGTCATTTTGTTGGCTCCTTTCCATTTCCTTTATATTGATGTACCATTATTCTTCTTTAAGTTATTAATTCCTTACTTCCGTCATTTTGTAGCTATATTTCTGGTATTTCTAATATTTATTTTTTTCTAGCTCTTACCATTTTATATTTGTGTAATTTCTTTCAATTTCTTTAATTCTTCTACATGATATTGATAGATGATTTTTTGCGGGGAGGGGGTGGTCATGAATTGCACTCTTTTAGAGACCCCTTCAAAACAATCTACCTAAACTGTTCAAAACCCCCCAAAATAGCCAGGAAATAATGTTTGGATGGTTGCCCACCATCAAATTTTTTTATTTTTTTTTAAACATTCAGTAGTATCAAAAGAAATTCAACAAATTAATATTGAAAGTATGTCTTTTTGTGTAAATACAAATGAGTTCAAAGATAATTCGAACAAATTACTGGCCCTCCTCAGAACTCTACTCTCCCTTTAAAATACGGGAGTATAATTTTATTGAATGATCATTTAATTATTTTTTTTTTTTTTTGGATTTTATCTTTGACTTAAATGATCTATCTGTCTATTTTTAATCTGAATCAAGTAAAACAAAATTGTTTAACTTATTAGCAAAAGAACTTGCAATTACTCCATTGTTTTAATGACCTTGAACTGATCCGATAATATGGAATTGTAACAATTTGCCCCAAAATAAATATGGTTATTAGTGTGTTTGCTGCCATCTAGTGGTGGAATGCAAACACTGTATTTTCAAATTGTCATTTGCCGTTTTGCCAGATTTGTTTTCCTTTAAAACCCAGAGTATAGGGGATAAGGGTTATATTTACACCAGGAAAGAAGAATTGTAAGAATATTCCAGAGGAAGAATTGAACAAAATGAGAAAAGATCAAACTCGAAGCACAATTTCAATTTACCAAGCTGTCATACAGTCATAGGTCTACAGACTATAGTACAGTCCCACACAACCACTCATGTGTGGGCAAATATCGGTCTGCAGAAAACGACCAACTTTGCTTTGCACTGGACTGCTAGCTGCTGGAGCTATACTTTAAAGATCAACATTTTCTCCAGGAGGTGAGTAATAAGATTACACATAATTTAAGGCTTGATACAGAATTGGGTTTGCTTTCTGTAAAAATAAGGAAATTTGGTTATACAGAGTAGGTCTAATTCTCATTCTTCCTTTTGATTTTTTTGTAAATTTGGTTCATGAAAAAAATTCAAACGGATCGCAATTGATGATGATAGTAGATTTACTAGATTGTTTCCCCTACTGTACAATACTGCATCTATGAAAGTAACTCCATGGAGCTCCGACGCCGATGCCACAGGCGCCGAAGCTCCAGATGTTGCCCTTTTATGAAAACGATTCAAACGGCGGCTGAGCGGGTTTGGTCACATGTTTTCGCAATGTAAATAGACTACTGAAAAAGAGGTAGTCTAATTACAACTTTGACTAGACTTAACAATGTTTTTTGTTACTCCTTTGGGCATCTTTCCAACCGTCTCGTTGGGAAAAAGGGTGATTCTTTGTCCTAACCCGACGATTCATCCATGTTCGTTGATTTAACATGGCGAAGAGAAAGTACGCATGCGCGGTAACGGCGGAGCAAATATTAATATTCATGATAGGAGGGGGTTTATGGCCACTTAGAAAAAATCCTATTGTTGGGACTCTTTACTTCCTATTTATTATCATTTCTTGTTTAAATCATGAAGCAAATATTATTATTATTTAAACAAAAAAAGAATCCCAGAAAAAAAATCATGAATTGCCATGACAATATTCATTTCAATTTTCACTGTTCGTAGACAGTTATCGACCTAGCGAGAAAGTTTTCGGTCGCATGTTCCAGGTCAATAGGAAGCGCGTGCGCGCGCCGTGCGTTTCCCCTCTGATCTATAGCACTAGCGGGCGGAGCAGGTATTCCACGCCGGAGCTCCCTAGAGCTCGCCATGCCGAAATCTAGTTCTGCGGTGATCGGAAATTGGAATCTAAATTAGACAGAGATATCGTGTGTGCGCTGCGGTATCCGGCTGTATTGATTTAATACATGCGATGAGATACTTTTGAGCTTGCGACTTACACCAAATCGGGCTCTAAATCTGAAAAATACTTGAAATAAAGCTCATTTTATGGTACCCATATTTCTTACAGACATGCATAAGGTACTCGATTTTTTCGGATTCGGGTAGCGGGACCGCCGATTACATCGCTAAAATGTGGTATTTTAGGATATATTTTCCATTACAAATGTGGTTCTTCAGTGACTCTGGCATGGTATATGTGTGGGATATGTGATATGCTATTATGCGATGTATTTTAAAGGATTTTACCATGCATCCAACAGACCGACCGAATTCTGGTGATGGTCGATTACCCCCTCCTTTACTCTAGGCGCCGTTCGCTCTAAATTGCTGTATATATAAGAGGTTGAGAAGGGCTTTGTTTCTTCGATAGAGTCTATTTAGCAATTTCGAGTGAACAGCGCTGTTTGAATCGTTTTCATAAACGGGCTCTGAGCTCTGCACATGCACATGTAAGTGCATGCATCATTCATGTAGTGATCGGTCCAGTGATCATAGTTGGAAAGTAGCTAATAAGCCCCACCCCCTATCACGCCGGGGTTGGAGGGACCACGTTCGTGTACCCAAAATCTCCGGTAAAGAGGTACTTTAACGCAACAAAGTCTGGCCCATATTGACTTATAGGGTGCTTTAAAAAATCTGGCCCGTATTAAAATTACACACAGGAGATAGGGGTGCTTTCAAAGGGGGAGGGGGAACATGCATACGCTTACCCTAAATTACACTGAGTGGGGGGGGGGGGCGGCTCATCAGTCATAATTAATACATGTTATATAGTCATTTGGGCATCTCATGTCATGAGTTTGCAAAAGATGCAAATACATTTGTAGGGTGTACATGTATGCTAATATTAACTCATAATTTTCGCTTTATTTGATTTGAAAGCATAATACAATTCTACAATGTGCTAATCTTTTATTTATTTTTCAGGGTATCTTCGGCTGCGGGAAAGTCATCAACGTGGACTGTTCCAGTAAACATGCAGTCTTGATTTGTAAGACTAAACTGTCCAACACACTTCAAGGAAATTATGCAAGAAATGGGTGAGAGTGTGATAATTCATCTGTATGGGATCCCTATAGAGGAAAGCTTTTCAAAATTATGCCAGTTATGCCGACCAGCAAACATTCAGCAAGTACATCCAGTACAATCGACCCTGTCACCTTTGTTCGGTCGGAAGGAATCTGAAAAAGTAATCTTCAATACACAGCTTTTTTCGAGCAAAACTTTTAAATTTGCCGCACAGATGTGACGTATACGCCTCTGTCTGTGTTGTGAGGACCCTACGTCACACAAAATATCACGCAATGCATTGTAAGGGGAACCGGCTCGATCATTCACTTGTTTCTTGCTAATTAAAGCCTTACTGCACTACTTGTAGCTACTTTCTCCCTCTATATAGAAAACTTCCCCAATCGGTGCCTGTTGGTTCCCCATGATTCTCTATTTCTTATGTTATTTGAGAGCCGAGTTGATGAGATAGCCACCTGTCAGTGATCTCGCCGTGTGGTCTAATCCCTTCTGGCCAAACTGGTACAGATGGCCTTTAAACACAATTATTAAAAATAAGTCTGAGCACCATTTTCCAAAACCAAGTTATTTTGGGGCTGTATAGATTTTTGTCTATCTAATCGACTTAACTTTTCAGTGGAGTGGACTTGTACTTTAACACTTATTAAAGTAAGGCTGTGCATAACCGTGTAATGAGGTACTCGAGTACACTACCAGGCTTACATTCGAATACTCGGACGCCATGTTTTTTTGGGGTTGAATTTTTTGACATTTTCTTTTTTGTTGTTGATGTGAACTTCTTTATGTACAGTGCGTCCCAGAAAAAACGAAACCGAGAATTATCGATGTTCTATCATAACTTAATCACAATTATAATTAATAAATGACACATATTTGGAAGGCTTAGATCCTCTTCTTTCATTTGATGCAACTCATATGATGCATATTTCACGCATGAGTGATTAACATGAATTTGAACAGAGGAAACCGAAAAGTCATTTGGCGGACGGTATCTGAATTTCAAAGAGAAAATCACATTTCTAGAAAGTTGAGTTTCCGCCCTTTCATATGACACCTCAATCACGAAGAATGAGCAAGGGTGCCCGGTGGAAATTGGTCGAGTGAAATGCAAGGCCGGCAGGGTGCCGGCCGAGTGCCGGCCGGTAACCTTACGGGCTCCGTCCGATGAGCAGGTGTACCGATTGCTCCCGGAAGGTGCCCTGCCAGGGACCGGCCGGTGTCCTCAAGGCGCCCGGCCGGGTGCCGTGCGGTGCACTGAACTACAGAGTGAGTCAGAAAAAAATGTGTGTGTGTGTGTGTGTGCGTGTGCATGTGCGTGTGTTTGTGTGTTTTTATCTCTCTGGCTAATTGGATAATTGAAGAAAAAAATGGCTGTCTTTGTTCAAAACATTATTTTATTCCTCACCTAGCAACTTGGCGCAAGTGAGATCTGGCAGTCTTGTAAAGATTGTCTGATGTTCAGTCATGCATGCAGATATTCAAATGAAAATGGTACCTAAATGTACTGGGAGGATAACTCTATCAAGACATATCATGAAACTCATGATTAAATATTCATACTTTCATACATTCATATATTCATACAATACAACTTTTAAAAAGTGGGACATTTTTTCTGACTCACTCTGTTTGTGTCCTTTGGTATCCGCACCTCCTGTTTTTAAAACTGCGTTGTACATTTCAAGATGCCGCCGTGAGGGACCCGCACGGGCAATATTCATTTTAAATGGCCCACGGACGGCAGACGCCTGTTGTTGTGCATATCTGCCGGGGCTCTTGAGGGGCCCGTGAGGGCGCCGTAGGGTACACGTACGGAACCCTTGATCACCGCAAGGCGCCCGTAAAGATTTTCCATGAGAATTGACCCCCAAAATCGTGAGGGGACCGGCCGGGCACCGTCCGGAGCCCGCATGGGACCCGTAAGGTGCCCTGCGGGCCCTTTACGGGCTTTCTACGGCCTAACGGTCAGATAAAAACGCCGGGAGAATTGGAAGCAGCCAACTCAGCACCACGGCGCCCGTACGGCTTAAAAAACTGTCCCGGCGCTCGTAGGAACTTTACGGCAACCGGCCGGACACCGGCCAAAAATTCCCAAAATGTCTGTTTTTACTCGCCGTACGGGCCCCGGAGTGTATATGTGAAAGCCCCATTAGGCAGGCACCCAGTGAAAACGAATTCGTTTGATAAAATTATGGAAATGCAAGCACTACTTTAAACATACAGAACTTTGTTATTCCTAGCTTTTTTGTGTGTGATTGAGGTGTCATATGAAAGGGCGGAAACTCAACTTTCTAGAAATGTGATTTTCTCTTTGAAATTCAGATACCGTCCGCCAAATGACTTTTCGGTTTCCTCTCTTCAAATTCATTTAAATCACTCATGCGTGAAATATGCATCATCTGAGTTGCATCAAATGAAAGAAGAGGATCTAAGCTTTCCAAATATGTGTCATTTATTAATTATAATTGTGATTAAGTTATGATAGAACATCGATAATTCTCGGTTTCGTTTTTTCTGGGACACACTGTATAGTAAAATTATAACTTTGCCCCTTCACACGTATAATTTATCAATACAAAATTTTAAAAAATTCTTTTTTAGACTATTTATTTTTGTCATGACATCTCATTAGAACTTGCCATATAGCCTTGCTACTTGTTTGACGCAGCTATTTATAGTCATCTTTAAGCTGTTCAATTAATGGTCGACATTTATTTGCCAGTTTTACCAGTATTTTATCAGCAAAAATATAAAAATGCTTGTTTTCGTGTAAGGAATATCTTTCATTCAGATTAGATTTATATTATAATAATTTGGGTTACACAACTGATATATACATGTATACACCCACAATTTGCCAGCGTTTGAGACTTTCCATCTATTTAGTTATTTATGTTTAGAGAGAAGGTTAAGTTCTGGGAAGAGGTGAAAAATAAATTGTGAGCGGTATATCATTGTATTATGCAAGTGTGGAAGAACATCAGATAAAAATGTTCCCTGAAAAGCATGGATCTTCAAATGCATTAATATTCTAAACATGGCATGTAACATTATAAATTGAGGTTCGATTTTTACGCCACATGTTCATATAGTCCCTTATTTACATCTTTCTGTGTACAGTGCTTGTAACTTTACCAAGACTGGGTCAAATTTCTTATCATTTCGATGATTCCAGAACCTTGCAGTACACACCAATACTTTTATATGCTAGATGATCAACCTGTCCTGATCGATTCCACAACGTTTCTTTCACAATGCAATCGCATGACCAGAACTTAACTTTATTTTTAAGCTGTTCAATAATGGTTCACATATATCTGCCAGTTTCACCAGTTTTAAATGACATTGTTTATTGTGCTCTTCAAACAAAAGCTGATGGAAAACCGAAGAAGATTGTTTTCATGTTACAATTCTTTTTTTCTATTAAATGTGAAAATATCGAGTTATTTACTCATCCGTTCACTTGCCGATGCCAACAATTTTGCTAAAATGTATTCACTTTATAGTGTAATCTTTCATTGTGTGCTGAAACTAACTTTTGTTCAAAAGAATGTGTATTTGCTATAATTACTTTGTAAGTAAGAGTAGTAAGATTCCACTTGCCTGGTTAAAAAAAAAATGTAATTTTTAGTAAGTTTCCTCTTTACCATCTGATGACTTAGTTATGTTACATCCTTTTATATGTAACGTAGCTAAAATAGTATAATTTTGTTCAAAATGTGAGATTCAGGATTTTGGTATTTCCTAATGAGGGTATTTTAAACCCTCTGCGTAATTTTGAGCGTCAGAAATCATGTGTACATGTTAATATGATATTTTTTTTAATCAAATGAAAATTATAATTTTACAGCGTTTCAATAGAAGCTGTTCTTTGTAGTGGCCCATTTTCTCCCTGACTTTGACTTTAAATCTGCTTTAGCAATGTTCTAAATCTTGGGTGCTCGTTTGAGAGGGTTTACTTATTTGAAACAATTATGCGCCATTTTAAGGTATTGACTTCTATTTTAATGTCATGTGAAAATCAGCACAATCTTTTTTTTTTCGACCTATTGGTCGTTTTGTGGTGTAAGGTCACATATGACATTGTCAAGTATCGTTTTGTAACAAAGGATTATTACATATTGATAGAAGAAGTGCATGTATATTATAGGTTGCAAATTGTTTTTTATTGTTGTGTGACTTGGTATTCTTGGACAATGTTTTTTTGTTGGTTCATAATAATCATAGTACATGTAGTTTCATATGTTATACTTCTATTTACTTGCCCTATTAAAGAATGTGAATACAACAATTGGTCCTTGTGTATGAAGCTGGAACACATTTGTTCCAAGATTTTATTGCAGTTTCGGAAAAGGATATTTGATATGTAAACATTCATATCAAACAATTATCAGGGATGCCAATTTTCAGGCAATAGCGTGAATTCAGGCTCTAGCGAGTTATTTTTAGACCATAGCTTACAATTTTTTTTGTACAAAATAGCTCATTCTACAGGGGTTGTAGGTAATTTTCAGGCCCTCTAATCAATTCTAACTGGCATCACCGAAGTATAAAATTTTGAAGGAAAAAGTTTGTTTTCCTATTATAATTAATGTTTTTGTTGGTGATGTACAGTTATACAGTTATTTTTCATGTAAAGTTATGATATCTGATTTTGCCAAAGAGTTTGTGTAATTCATAGAGCAATTTTTCATTGTGTGTGCAGCCTAAACTAGTTAGTCATAGTAGTTTGAAAGTACAATGATAAAGTAGAGGAAATAGTTAAATACCTAAACAAATGTACATATTTACCTTAAAAATAAACTTAGTTATGATATGAATTTTTTTTTTGAAATTTTCTTATTATTGTTAAAAGGTTCATTAATTTGTGATAGTTCTTGTATAGTGTGAGAAGGATGTGCACAGATTAATCAAAGCCAGCTCTGCAGTTGAAAACCCAATTAATTTACCGGAGATAACTGAATTTTATTCCTGATCATTATATTGCGCACTGTTGACATGAAATGTGCTGATCAATTGTATTCTTTCTGAACTGGCTTTGTTTGGTCTCCCTGCTCTAAAGTGTGAAAACAGTACCTAGAACAACTTCCATACAATTTGTATTAATCTAAACAATTTTTAAATTTTCAGATATTTCCTGGAGGACATTCAGATTGTTATGATTGACATCCACCTTGCAAGTATCTTTACTGCAGTATTATATCTGGGATGTACTGCTGTAGTACCGCAGTACAAGTG
Source organism: Strongylocentrotus droebachiensis (assembly GCA_035222895.1). Classification (NCBI taxonomy): domain Eukaryota; kingdom Metazoa; phylum Echinodermata; class Echinoidea; order Camarodonta; family Strongylocentrotidae; genus Strongylocentrotus; species Strongylocentrotus droebachiensis. The sequence goes on along the minus strand of JAVYIG010011959.1, from coordinate 40,444 downwards.
ATTCAGTAGTACCGCAGTGGTGCTGTAGTATAATGACTGCGGTAGTACTGCATCAGGTACCGTGGTAGTACTGCAGTAGTACCGCAGTAGTACTGCAGTACAAGTACTGCGGTTGTACCGCGGTAATACCGCAGTAATACCGCAGTACTTTTTTTTTTTACAAGGGAAGAGCATTTCTCAACAAAGTGCGTTACCATTTTTTCTGCTGGTAAATTGGGAGATAGCCGTGGAATGCTTGCCCCTTTCTATTCCGGATCCCCAACCCCAGTCTCAGTACCCATCCATGAAGGCACATCTACACAACACGCATCTCCTCCTCGCGACCGAAGTCTAGCTACCGAAGTCTAGCTACCGACAACACGCAGAGCCCAACCGCTGACCTGGATTTGAGCAGCAACCTGGCCCTGGCCCTTGCAGCGACCGACGATATTGTTAGCCAACAAACGTACGTCCAAGATCACTCTTCAAGAAGTTCGACTCGCGTAGTTACAGCTCAAGTCCACTCAGAAGATCATGCGAACACCAATGATGGTCTCTAACTTGCTAGCATATGTCTTATCACAACACTTTTGGTCTAAATATAGCGCAGTTCGAGGATTGAGGTCCCACAGATGATCTGAGAAATCGCTCAGCACCATGCTGTTTTGCTTTGCTTTGTTTATTTTTGAATTATATGTGATTTTGTTGCAGCAATGTGTTCGAAACAACAAGACTTTTTTCATTTTGAAGCATATATCATCAAGTTATCAAGTGATATGCCTATACATATTTTATTTTCATGATTTATTACAGATTGAAGTTATTGAACCAATATTCATGTATTTGACCATATGGAGGAAAACTGTTTCATAGAAGCTCTTACAGGACTTTTTATTTTGCATACATATGTTGCAGGATGGATGGTTTTTATAAATGTTTTCGTCAGCATGATGTTTATCTCTTGTAAGATAATATTTTGCTTAATTTATTTTGTGTATTTAAGAGAGTGTTATTTAAACATAGTACAAATAATGAGTTGATATGTCTCTTGTCTTTATGCATAGGAGTTATACATCTAATTTCATTAATGCAAGAATTCATTTGTTCAAATATACAATTTTCGTCTTATTTCATGATGCATACAGTATTTAGCGCCAGAGGACAGATTGGCTTAAGATTCAATCTACTTGAATATTTGTATAAAGGCAAGAGACAAAATGAAAAGGATAGTTCCAAAGATATACACTATGCATGTTTTTATATTTCCAACTACTTGACACAATTTTTATCAAGTATATTGACCATATTCGATGTTTCAGAAGAGCTCTTAAAGGCCTTGTTTTGCAAACATGTGTTGCAGGATGGATGATTTTGAAACAATCTTTTTTCAGCATGATGTTTGTCTCTCGTAGGATATTTTATAACTTTTGTTTGTATAGCTTTATGATGGGTAGATATTTGTCTTGTCAGAATATTAATAGGAGAGCTCTATCTGAACGCACTTTATATAAGCATTTCTTATGTCTTTAGTTTTTACATAGGTATTAAACACCTAATCGTATTAATACAAGAAAGCATTTGTTCGAATGACAGGTCATTGTCCTCTTTTGCCATGATGCATATCGTGTTTTGCACTAGACTACATTTCAGTTCAAGATTTAACTTATTTGAATATCTATGTAAGGTCACTATACAGTATGCTAATGACAAGGAGCAGACATTGTTTGCCTCTTGGCCAGGAATTCAGAATGTAGGCCAGCTTTGTAATATACAATTACACTGTAAGTTACGAGAAAGGAATTCTACTTCGTGTGCACTTGTTGCACTCAAGTTAATGTTTGTCTCTCCTGATGAATAGTCTTGGCATTTATTCCATGAATGTGCATGGCCTTGGTGATTACAGTAAACGTTCTCATCAGGTGTTTGAATGGTTACGTCAGAAAAAAGCTAATATATTCTTTTTGCAAGAAACCCATTCAACTCAAGAAACCGAATTTAAATGGAATAGTCCAGTAGACGGTACCATATACCATGTACATGAACTGGACAAGTTGATAAGTACAAAGTTTTGTTGCTGATTTGTGTTCTAGATGGGTATTGAAGTAAATTCAGCTTGGTTGCCAGCTTGGCAACCTTGGGCAACTTTTTTAATAGCCATATTAGCATAATCATCTAATTAGCATATGTGAATTATGTAATAATGTTGCTAATCGCAATCCAGGAAGCCTAAAAACATGGATAATACGACTTTTCAAGGGTTTTCTATGACGAGGAATTCATTTATGACACCAGTTTTTGATTCCAAGTAATGCAATTGTCTTAAATAGCATAATTAGCATATGTACAATGTATGGACTTCATTGTCATTGTTTATCTATATAAAGCCTAAAAATGGTGCATAGCAACATTGCAAATCATTTTTGAACGACTAATCATTAATTCATGAGAAGATATTCCATGTAGATGTAGTATAATTAGCCTAATTAGCATAATAATCTAATTGGCATATATGTACACTATGAAATAATAACGCTGATCTTAATCCAGGAAGCCTGAAAACATGGATAATATGACTTTTCAAGGATTTTCCATGACGAGGAAATCATTTATGGCACCAGTATTTATTTTTGAGTAATGCAATTGTCTTAAACAGCATAATGAGCTAATTAGCATATGTACGATATATGGACTTCATTGTCTTTGTTAATCTATAAAGCCTAAAAATGGTGCAATGCAACATTGTAAATCACCTTTTGAAAGACTACACATTAGTTCATGAGAAGATATTCCATGAAGATGTAGTATAATTAGCCTAATAAGCATATACACTGTATGTGCAATATGTACGAATGTTGCTAATCTTAATCCAGAAGACTGAAAACATGGATAATATGACTTTTTTAGGGTTTTCCACGACGAAGGGATTCATTTGTGACACCAGTTTTTATGTTTAAGTAATGCAATAATTAGCTTAATATGTAATTATTGTACTAATAAACCTAGTTAGCATATTTGTAGAATATCAATTATTTGGGACTCTATTTAGCTACACAAATTGTATGCCCTATGTACAGTGGGGGTTATCTTGGTCGCAAGACAATTATGTTGTCGAACCTCATGAAATGTCTAGGAAATGACGGGGTCATCATACGCATTGATGGTGGGGCTTCAGTCATTGGATTTAGAGTGCGTTTAAGCTTAAATTTTGAAGGCAGAATGAGCGATATGTAACGCTCATCGTAAACGCTCATCGTAATCGCAGTTCCACGGTGTACTGTTTATGCTCACTTCTCTGGCTCCTCCAGGCAATTCTCCCTGTGTGGCCTTAATTGGTCTTCCAGCTGGATTCGCAAACCTTCACTGTGCATGCTACGTAGACCCACTAGAGGTCAGTGCGTTGACCCCATTTAAACGCGTTTACAAATTGTAAACGCATCTTTTTGTGAGTTTACGATCGGCGATCGTGATCGCCGTTTTTCGGTGATTGTACAAAAGTGAGAAAGGACGCAGCCGTGTTTTAAACTAAACGCGTAACAGATGCCTGATTCTGGCCAGAAAAAGTTAAGCATAAACACGTCCTTAGTTTACCAAAGCCAGAACCATTGAGAGTACAAGCCCGACGTTGCTCAAGCTTGTGGCAGAATTCAGGAAAAAGTCATATTATCCATGTTTTCAGGCTTCCTGGATTAAGATAAGCAACATTATTACATATTGCACATATATGCTAATTAGATTATTATGCTAATTATGCTAATTATACTACATACACATGAAATATCTTCTCATGAATTAATGATTAGTCGTTCAAAATTGATTTGCAATGTTGCATTGCACCATTTTCAGGCTTTATATAGATAAACAATGACAATGAAGTCTATACATTGTACATATGCTAATTATGCTAATAAAGACAATTGCATTACTTTGAATCAAAAACTGGTGTCATAAATGAATTCCTCATCATAGAAAACCCTTGAAAAGTCGTATTAACCATGGTTTCAGGCTTCCTGGATTGAGATTAGCAACATTATTTTATATTGCACATATGCTAATTAGATGATTATGCAAATATGCCTATTAAAAAAGTTGCCCAAGATTGCCAAGCTGGCAACCAAGCTGAATTTACTTAAATACCCATCTAGAACACAAATCAACAAAAAAACGTTGTACTTTTTCCAGGTCTGAAAAACTTCTACATGACTAAAAGAAGAATGGGATGAAGGTTCTGTATTTTTCTCACATGCATGGGTGTCGATCTGTCATTGATACCTATTGTTCAGGGGGGGGGGGGTGATCTATTCATTCATCCCCCCCCCCCCTGAACAATAGGTATTACGTAAGGATCGACACCCATGCTCACATGGCAGTTCAAACAGTAGAGGTGTTTGTGTCTTGTTGAAAAATGTGCATGATATTTACATTGAAAAGGTTACCTGTGATAGCGATGGTAGATACGTATTGTTGGACACTATTTTACATGGCCAGAAAATCACTCTTGTAAATATTGATGTTGATGACTCTTTTTTTTTAATAACATTTTTCAAACCCTGCAACATTTTGACTGCGAATCAGTTATATTGGGTGGCGATGTTAATTTCGTCTTGGATATTGCTTAAGACAAGAAAGGAGGACGCATGTCTACTCATTTTAATTCATTGAGAAGTGTAAAAATAAGAAGAATATGATTTAGTCGATGTATGGAGAATGAAAAATCCTAACATACAGAAGTTCATATGGCATTCGCAAAACTTGTTTTGTCGTTTGGATTTTTTTCTGATTTTAAACAATCTTTTGTCTCAAGTTAACACCACAGAAATTTTGACTGGTTTTAAGACTGACCACTCAGCTATTGTCATATAATTCGTTCCATTCAATTAACGTAGAGGTCGGGGATTCTGGAAATTTAATGTATCACACTTACAAGATGAGATTTATGTAGAACTGATTCGTCAGCATATAGTAAAGGTACAGAAAGACCATATAGAAAACTTAAATCCTAACATGTTTTGGGATTTTCTGAAATGTGAATTACGTTCAATTACAACCACCTATTCAATAGGAAAGTCAAAAGTATCCAGAAGGGCGGAGACTATGTTGATTGAGAAAATAGCCAAGTTGGAGGCTCGCTATTGTATAACGCAATCTGACACTCTCTCAAATGAAATCAAACAATGTAGAGAAGAGTTAGAGTTGATATATGATAAAAGAACAGAAGGCAGTATTATCAAATCTCGTGCTTCATGGGTTGAATACGGTGAAAAAAATACAAGGTATTTTATAAATCTAGAAAAGAGAAACCAAAGGCAAAACAAAATTACAAAATTAATTGATGACGAGGGAAAAACTGTGACGTCAAGTAGAGAAATCATGTACAATACTTTGATAAAGTTTACTCATCGTGTCATCCGCCTTCTCTGGATATCAATGATTTCTTGTTGAATGATATAGAATGTCCCAAACTATCAAATGATTTGCAGGAAAAATGTGAAGGTCTTATAACTTTACAAGAATGTATTGATGCACTCAACACTATGACTAATAACAAGAGTCCGGGTACTGATGGTTTTCAGCCGAATTTTACAAATTCTTTTTTTAAAGATATCGGAATCTTCATGCTTAGCAGTTTTTTTCTTCTTCGTTTAAGCTGGGTTTAATGTCACTCGAGCAAAGAAGAGGGATTATTCATCTTATCCCCCCAAAAGGAAAGGACCCTATATATTTGAGTAATTGGAGACCAATATCAATTCTAAATGCAGATTACAAACTTATCGCTAAATGCATCTCCTTAAGACTGAAAAGGGTTTTGCCGACCATAATAAGCAACGAACAAACTGTTTTTTTACCTGGTAGATTTATTGGGGAAAATGTTCGGACTGCTTTGGATACGATATAATTAAAAAAATAAAACTAATCAGCCTGGCTTGTTGTTGTTCACACACAAAACAATTTATCCCGAAACTCTATAACGAAACGTCGTATAAAGAATCATCGTATAAATTCCAGGGTGTCCACACACAAGAAACGTCGTATAAAGAACCATCGTATACATTCCAGGATGTCCACACACAGAAGAAAGTAATCCTGAAACTCTACAGCGAAATATCGTATAGGTGCGGAGTTTGCTTCTGCGATCATGCAATGGAAGCGGAAATGAGAGGTCAGGTCTCCTTTTGCTCGAGGTCACGTTAAGCCCCGCCCGGTTATACCGTTCTGGTTCGACTAGTTATACTAGTTACGTCCACACACAACACATTCCGTGATTAGGCGTGATTCTTTCTACGTCCTACCCCGTGTACACACAATACATTTCCCTTGGTTAGGCGTGATTAGTTATACCGTTTCGGGATAGTTATACCGTTTCGGGATAGTTATATGATGAAATTGTGTGTGTGGACGCTTACTAACGATACGTCGTATATAAAGAAACGTCGTATAACGAAACGCGGGTTTTGGCATCGTTTCGAACTAGAACTCACCCCGTGTCCACACAAAACATTTTCCGTGATTAGGCGTGATTAGTTATACCGTTTCGGGATAGTTATACTGTTTCGCGATAGTTATACGATGAGATTGTGTGTGTGGACGCTTACTAACTATACGTCGTATAACGAAACGTCGTATAACGAAACGATGCCCAAACATGCGTTTCGTTATACGATGTTGTGTGTGGACGTAACTAGTATAACTAGTCGAACTAGAACGGTATAACTGGGCGGGGCTTAACGTGACCTCGAGCGAAAGGAGACCTGATCTCTCATTTCCGCCTCCATTTCATGATCGCAGTAGCAAACTGCGCACCTATACGACATTTCGCTGTAGAGTTTTAGGATCACTTTCTTCTGTGTGTGGACATCCTTGAATTTATACGATGATTATTTATACGACGTTTCTTGTTTGTGGAAACCCTGAAATTCATACGATGATCCTTTATACCACGTTTCGTTATAGAGTTTCGGGATAAATTGTTTTGTGTGTGGACACGCTGTCAATAACTAGTCACGCCTAATCACGGAATGTGTTGTGTGTGGACGTAACTAGTATAACTAGTCGAACTAGAGCTGTATAACTGGGCGGGGCTTAACGTGACCTCGTGCGAAAGGAGACCTGACCTCCCATTTTCGCTTCCATTCCATGACCGCAGTAAGCAAACTGCGCACCTATACGACTTTCGCTGTAGAGTTTCGTGATTACTTTCTTGTGTATGTGGCTATTCCCCATAATTGGAAAAATAATATCCCTAAATGTTCAGAGGCAGACCTAACAGCTCAAGAGGAAATGATTACAAATATAATGAAGGTAACGAAGACATGTCGCTATATTCATAATTTAAGGGTTCAACAGGTTTTTAGTCCCCCTAAATCAATCTTTCTAGATTGGATTACTGCAATAGTCTTTATACTGTTTTATCTGCTAAAGATAGAAGGAAACTTGAAACTGTCAAGAATCGTGCCGCTAGATTAATCTTTGGCCTTGGATCAAGAACTCATACTTCACCTTTACTTAAGGAGCTCCACTGGTTACCTCTCCACCAACGTGTTCTGTTTAAATTATGTCTGTATGCTTTTAAAATACTCAATCATCTGGCACCTGAATATCTTAATGACACCCTCCAAATATATACACCAACTCGTAATCTTCGTTCAGCAACCGACACATGTAAACTTAACATTCCCAAATCTAGACTCTCAGCAGCTGAAAAACGCTTTGCAATAGCTGCTTCAAAGACATTGAACAGCATCCCTCTTTCCATAAGGGAAATTACCTGTCTTGCCACCTTCAAAAGATCCCTCAAAACTCACCTTTTCCCCCAATGATCTATGTGATATACTTCCTGTACTGTACTTTCTTGTCCTCTTTACATATATTTGTATTTGTAAGCGCTATGGTACTTATTGTTTTTAGCGCTCCTAAATATTCGATATTATTAGATAAATGGAATTCTCTGTTTAATATCCCAAACCTAGACTGGGGTAAACTTATTTTAGTTCCTGTTAGGTCATTTTTATTCACACGGATCCGTTATTTTCAGTTTAAGATAATACATCGCATAGTTGGTGTTAATAAATATCTTAAATTATTAAAGGTAAAGACCAGTATTGGTAACGCCCCAATTTCAAAAAATGAAATGGAAGCTCTCATTACCAATCATGTGAAAGAATATGTTTTGACTAATACATGATGATAAAAAATTTGCCGGGAAACCTCCTACTAATTCATATATTTGGTAATTTTTTTTCTCTCATGGTCCTGTGAGAGATATAGGGTAGTCCCATATACATCTTTCTGTGTATAGTGCTTGTAACTTTACGAAGAATGGGCCAAATTTCTTATCATTTTGATGATTCCAGAACCTTGCAGATGCTAGATGCTAGATGATCAACCTTTTCTGATCGATTCCACAACGTTTCTTTCACAATTCAATCGCATGACCATAACTGGTCTTTACCTTTAAACATTTCGCAGTCAGACCTATGTTCATTTTGTTATAGCTTCGTGGAATCTATAGAACATTTATTTTGGGATTGCCCAATCATTAGAAGGTTTATTGCGGATGTCCAACATTTCACTTTAGAGGATAAAGTTACTTTGAATAAAATTAATTTCATATTTGGGTTTTATGGAAACGTTGGAGTTCAATTTAATGTTATTATTTTATATGCCAAATACTATATATTTTCCAACAAATGCAAAAATAGCGTACTCTCACTAAATTCTTTTAAATGCATGTTAACGTATTATCGTTCTCTTGAACAACACATTTATGTTAAAAATAACAAATTTGTATCATTTGATAATAGGTGGAAAAACATTGTGTTGCTTTAAAATCAGCTATATTCTTGTTGTTGATTCTATTGTTTATTGTCACGTGAGTGACTTTATTTTAATTATTTACACTGCTACCTCATCAGAAAACCACACCAGAACACAATCGTAAAAGGTATAATGAAGGTTTAATATTCAGCCTACAAATCGTGGCGCCAAAAATCAACAGAACATAAACAATTTAATAGAACATAACTTTATAACAGGGCAGCTTCCATCTCGTGAGTCCCTCCTGGTCCTGTTCGCTTGGCCAGTCTCTAGACTGCGTAGAATCCCTGTCGACTTTGCAGCTTATCTCGATCTCTGTCCATGACTCCCCTGGTCGCTTGGCCAGTCTCTAGACTGCGTAGAATCCCCGTCGACCTGACAGCTTATCTCGCCCCGAAGTAAAAGTCTATCTCAAGAAAAATGTTTCTGCCACTAAATAAAACTACTTCGTGCATTAAACGTCTGCACCGTAGCACTGACTTGAAGGGTTCTGCCCATTATTCTACAGCAACATCCCTTTACCCTTTCTTTGCCAGGTCCTTAACATTCAAACCCTCCTAGGTATGCAAGCTATTTCTATTTCTATCTACATTTAATAGCCAACCCCAAATCATGCATATCGAAATCCCATATCCTGTGTGTATTAAATGCAAATGTATGCAATAATGCATCCTACGCTTGGTTACCTCTATCTGATCTTAGAGTAGTACATTTCCTTTGAGTGGTACATTTCCCTTCTCGCCTGGAAAAAAATCCTTTTATGACGGTTATATTATGTATGTATATTCATATATGTTTTGTTATGTTTTGTAAAGTCGAAAGCAATGTTGAATAAAGATGATTTTATTAAAGAAAAAAAAAAGAATGATGTTTTTACTGTGTCAGAGACCTGGCTTGATGAAACTATTAAAACACAACAGTTGAATATAGAAGGATATGTTTTTGAACGGAAAGATTGAAATGCTAGTGGCGGTGGAATTGGATGTTATATCAAAGGCTCAATTTCTTACACTAGAAGGTCTGATCTTGAACACGAAAATCTAGAAGTGTTATGGATAGAGATCAAATTGCACCAATCGCAACCATGGCTTGTGTGTATTGTATACAGACCTCCAAATAGTACAATTGAATTTTTTGAAACGTTATAATATAATATAGTAAGAGCTCATGATCTTACATCCAACATCATCGTCCTACCGTCAGATAAGCATATTTTGATACCTTATTTGTGGCACTGGTAGGTCACTAATTGGAGTGGGGTCCAGGGGCAAAGCCCCCAAGAGCTCAGGGATTTTAGGCATTTTATAAATGTCAGACAAGCATGCAGGGGCCCGTCTTAGGCCCCTGGTGGGGTCGAGGGGGTGGAGCCCTGGAATTTTAGGGGTTTTAGGCATTTAATTACGCCCAGATGAACATATTTTGATACCTTATTTGTGACACTGGCAGGACACTAATTAGCGTGAACTCGAGGGGGCCGATACCTCAGAAGCTCAGTGGCTTTAAGCATTAAATTACTGTCAGATAAGCATCTAGCCGTCCGCTTTAGGGCCCTAGGTTGGGTCCAGGGGGCAGAGCCACCTGAAGTCAAACGGTTTTAGGCATTTAATTACTGTCAGATGAGCATATTTTGATACCTTATTTGTGGCACTGGTAGGTCACTAATGGGTGTGGAGGTCCAGAGGACGGAGCCCCCAGGAGCGCAGGGGTTGTATGCATTAAATTACCGTCAGATGAGCATCCAGGTGCCTGACCTTGGGCCCTAGTTTTAAAAAAATGGGGGCAGAGCCCCCGGAAGCTCAGGGTTTTAAGGCTTTTAATCCCGGTCAGATGAGTGATTTTTTATTTTTTAAATATTTTGTTTGGCCCCGGAAATTAGAAAATGACGTCGTCAGATTTTTCGTTTAGTGGCTTAGGAGGGGGGAGGGGGGGGGGGGGGAACATTTTTTGTTTGTTGCTTTCTTTAGCACACACACACAGGATCTGCCACTGCTTGAAGCTTAGGATCTGGAGAGGCAAGAACTCTGAGTGTTAATTTCTTAGAGCAGCCGCAGCAGCTAGCTTGCCAGGGGGTTGATGGCTTCAGCTAGGCCGACAGAGTGGGGCGACGGCAGCATGTTTGCGCTGCACCATGTGAAACTAGGCGTGGCAGTTTCCTGTGTTTCTCGCCTGCACCAGAATTGTCTGTACTGGGCACGGGCTGATCCTGTTTTTCGAGCTTTCTTGTTACCAGTTAAACTGTAAGCGAATTGTAGTTATTACTCTTTTGCAGTAGTTATTGATAAGCAAATTGTGAGAGACATTAGTTAATGGAGGAAAGAGAAAAGCTTGGATGACGATTATTTAAAGGCTCTTTTGACCCGAAGTCTTTAATTCTTAAAACATTTAATGATTATAGTCTTGCATATGTATTATTATCATTGACAAAGAAAAGGAATGTTATTTATTTCGAAATGAATGCTCCTCAGTAGGATGTAGTTGTTGCGCGGTATATGCTACGAGAAATATAAAGATAATTTATGAAACTAGAATATGAAGTTAACATTTGCATTTTTATTATTCTTGGACTAATGAGGGTTATTATAACAGCATAAATATGAAGATTGTATTTTGTTAAGGATAGGTAGTTTGTATGCCTTGGTATTTTATTATTGTGGATGGCGTTAACTAAGGCGTTAACCATGGCGTAAACTTCGATGTTTAACCATGATGTAAACCAAGATGTCATCTATGGCGTACACTTTGATGTAAAGTAGACGTAATTCTAAATGTGCACTCCAATACCTGAGGTGTCCAGTGTACAGTAGTCCGGACGAACGTCGAAAACTTCGACCACATTAGACGGTCAACGAGTTGTCTTCGGTGTTCATCACCCCTTCAAGTTCTTCAAACCACGTTCCATATTTAAGAGGAATTAATGAATTAAACTGAAATAACTTTTGGACTTAAACTTTAAACTAAAGCAGTGAACTGTTCATCTTTAATGCATATGAAATTTGCTATTGTAATATACCGTGCAAGATATGATGCTTGGTAGTTTGCATTACAGGATTGTTTTGCAAGCAACATAGAACATGTAAATCATTTGAATGTTCGATCTGTTATTGAATGTTAATGTCTATATAACGAACGTTAACATTTGATATTTCCGTACCGTGACCATGTAGAAATTGTTTGGAGACTGGAATTAAACTTAATTCCCTTAAAATATTGCGTCACTTGTTACTTAATTATTATTTATATACTGCGCTTTTCCCAGAGCAGCCCAAAGCGCTTACAACAAGAGGAATCCTACAATAAATAAAAATGAAAACTTACAGAATCATACAAATCTGGATTACAAATCCCTTTTTGAATGAAGAGACAGATGGTGATTGTCTGAGTATTAAAGGTAGCGTGTTCCAATACTTAGATGCAGTTATAGTGAAAGTCCTATCTCCAGCTAGTTTCCGTGTGATGTTGTATCAGGGAGATGACATCTCCCTGGTTGTATGTAAGATTGAGTGGGTCACTGGAGGCTCGTAGATTCCTGCGAGGGGTGTATAGGGTCAAACAATCACGTAGGTATTGAGGTACCGATTTATAGACTAAAAATAGTAATTTAAAAACTATACAATGTCTTACAGGAAACCAGTGCAACGAGTCATGGAGTGGTTAAGGGGAGTGAGATCTCGTTACCCGATAAATTAGCCGGGCTGCCCAATTTTGAAGTCGTTGGATACGATCTAATTGAGTAACAGGGAAAGTGGAAAGAAAGCCATTGCAGTAATCTAAACGGGACAGACCTAGAGAACGAATCACGTTGTTACAGGCGGATTAAATAATGTATCTTCTAATTTGAGAAATGTTCTTTACATGAAAAGTTGCAGTAGTACATATTTGAGAGACTCGATCTGACATTGACATTTCTCTAACCAAGAGCAGACTTTGATAATTAACAGTGACTGGTAGATCTGGTAGATTGCGTAAACTGTGAGGAGAGGCTTCTACAAAGAATTCTGTTTACGAGTCATTTAACTTCAATTTATTAACTAACATCCAATTTCCAATTTCTGAAATATCTGACAGAGCTGTAGATCTTACACCTATTCGGCTGTAAAGACGGGATAAGAACATTCCGTGGTCGATCGTGTCGAAACCAGCATATAAATCAAAAAATGCAATCAAAACTCTGTTACAGTCGAGAGAAAACATGATATCATTCTTAACCTTAACCAGTGCAGCCTCTGTGCTATGCTGTGGCCTGTAAGCAGATTGAACATAATCAAACATATTATTATTTTCGATGTGTTGGATTAGCTGTGAACAAGCTGCTTTTTCAATAAGTGTACCAAGAAAGGACGGATTAGAAACTGGTCTGTAGTTTATAAGTTCGTTTTGATCCAGGTTCGGCTTCTTCAAGAGAGGTCTAACAATTGCTGAATGTGCTCCCAAGGAGAACCTTCCTGTAGTTAGAGAAATATAAATAATATCAGTGATTGAGGGCAATAACTGTACAGTATTCTCTCTTAGAAGCCACGTCGGGATGGGGTCTAGCTTACAAGACGTACTAGTAGACTTCATAATAATCTGAGACATGTCAGATTGAGTATATGATTGAAATTTTTCAAAGAGAGGAATATCCTCCTTAACTGAATCAACAAACCTAGTGTCAGGGTCAACATTATGAGTGTCAATTTCGTCTCTAATCTTCCTTATCTTTTCCACACAAAAAGAGAAAACTGAGAGCCCAAACAAGAAGCCGAGTCATGTATAGGCAGATGACCAGACTTCTTATTCAAGAGAGAATAAATAATACTGTAAACCTCCTTACTAGCGCAAGAGCTCAGTTTCTCCTGAAAATAATCGACTTTTGCTAGACTGATGACTTTACTAACATGATCATTTTGCTCCAAAAAGTGCTTGCTTGTTTTTCGCCATTTCTTTCCGCTTGACGGCGTCTCTGGCGAGCCACAAGAGTTGAAACAGGGAGAACGTAACTTTGGGGAGCAGGATCTTGTTTAGGATGGAGCATGAGCGTAAATAATCTTAGTGATCTCTACACCATACCAATCAAAAAGGGCATCACAATCACAATCACAACCAAGAGGTCTAAGTTACACTAATTCGTCCAATGCATTCATGAACTTTACTTTATCTAACTTGCGATAATTGCGTAAGGTGTCAATAATCGAACCAGGCTCGGTTTTCTGATTTCTCAAGGAGAAATGTATCATGTTATGGTCTGATGAGTTGTAAAGCGAGTTATGGGGAGTTGTGGTGAGTTGCCTCAAAGAGGCACTCGCAATAACTCGCGAACAACTCTTCGTGTAACTCAGGATAACTCGCAACAATTCGGCATCTATCTATCTATCTATCAGGCTATTGTTCATCCAGTCGTTGGACAAAGCCCTCATCATAACATTTCCATTCTCTTCTGCCTCTAGCTACCCTAGTCCAGGCGGCCGTTCCCATGTATGATGTTATGTCATCTCTCCATCTTCTCTTCTGCCTTCTTCTTCTTCTCTTTCCCATCCTTGGTTGCCATTCTGTTAAACGATTTGTCTATCTATTGTCTTAAAGTCTAACTACATGCCCAGCCCATCTCCACTTTGATTCTCTGACTTTCTCCATATCTTTAACCTTGGTTTTCTGGCGTATGACTTTGTGATTGATTTTGTCTCGCAAAGATAAATGCGACATCTTTCTCTCCATAGCTCGTTGAGTAGTCACAAGCTTCTGTTCTAGATCCTTTGTCAATGACCATGTTTCTGATCCATATGTCATAGTTGTTAGAATGCATTGGTTGAATATTCTTCTTCTTAGTGACATGGGTATGTTTTTTATCGGTCAACATGTCTTTGTATCTTTCACAGTTCATCCATCCTGCTTTTACTCTCATCATAACTTCTTCTTTTGTGGTGTCTTCCATTTTCAAAGTTTGTCCCAGATACTTGTAACTGCTCACTCTCTCTAACGTTCGACCTTCTATCTCGATGTTTTCATCTGTGTCATAGTTAGTCATATATTTAGTTTTCTCTTTGTGCATAGTTAGGCCAATACGTTTGCTCTCCCTGTTGAGACCTTTCAGCTGGTCTTCCAAGTCTTTGGTTGATGTTGCGATCAAGGCCACATCATCAGCGAATCTGAGATCAGTAAGTGTTTCCCCATCAATGTTTACTCCTCCATTTAAATGCGACTTTTTAAATACTCCGTCTATAGTGGCTGTGAATATCTTTGGAGATAATGTGTCTCCCTGTCGGACTCCCCTCTGGATCTTGACCTCCCTTGATACATCATTATCAATGTGAATTCTGGCTACTACGTTGGTGTAAATATCTTCCAGGATGTTCACATACCCTTCTTCAACGTTAATCTTTCGTAGGGCATCAAACATGTCTGTGTGTTCGATGGAATCAAACGCCTTCTGGTAGTCTATAAATCCGAGGCATAGTTGAAGTTGGTACTCATTTGCCTTCTCAATGAGTTGATTTATAGCTTGTAGGTGGTCTGTTGTTGAGAATCCAGCTCTAAACCCTGCTTGTTCTATGGGTTGATTTGTGTCCAGTATATCTTTGATTCTATTTTGGATTACGTTGGTGAAGATCTTGTACAGATGAGATAGAAGGATGATTGGGCGATAGTTTTTTACATCAGCTTGGCATCTTTGTTGTATAAAATAATTATTGTTGCCTCTTTCCAAGTGGTTGGAATCTGTTGCTTTTCCAATATTTGGTTCAATAGTTTCAGTAACTGTGTAATTGTCTCCTCCCCTCCTTGTTTGATAATATCACTTGTTATTTCGTTATTTCCCGGTGCCTTGTTGTCCTTCATACTGTTTACAGCTTCCTCAACTTCTCTGTAGTATTGGCGGTATGTTTGAGTTTCTGGATGAGATATCTATATGATCCTTCTGTTTTTTTTTTCGTTGAACCATGCCGTTCCTTGTAGAAATCAGCGCATATTTCTAGTAGTTCTGATCCCTCAGAAGGTATTTCCATCTTTTGCTTCAATTTGCTCATTATTGACTTTTTGCATTCCAACTTTTGTATTGTTTTTTGGTCCCCTTCCGCTTTCTAGAGTTTTTAAAATGAATTTAGAAGTTCGGTATGGCTTAGCGTACCTCTTTACAACATTCCACGACTCTCCTCGAAGTCGCGAGCAATTCGAAAATTTTGAACATGTTCAAAATTCTCGCCGATTCCTTGTAACTCAAGGTGAACTCGCCTACACTCGTATTATACTCGCATTACTCGTAACAAGCCCGCGCTGCCCCCTTCATAACTCGTAGCAACTCGCCATCTAATGAAGAGTGCAGCGCGAGCTTCTTACGAGTAATGCGAGTATATTACAAGTGTAAGCGAGTTCATCTCGAGTAACAAATAATTCACCTCGAATAACAACGAATCACGAATCAGTGATTCGTTGTAACTCGAGGTGAGCTCGTTTAACACTCGAATATACTCGCATTACTCGTAACAAACTCGCGCTGCACTCTTCATAACTCGTAGCAACTCACCACCTTATGAAGAGTGCAGCGCGAGCTTGTTACGAGTAATGCGAGAATAATACAAGTGTATAGTGAACACATTTAATTCACTGCCAAATGTGTACTGATTCCACTTTTAAAGTACAACTATAATACCAAGCACATCCTTTTCAATGAGAGAATATCTAGTGTCAGCATCACCCAGCATCCTGCTAGCAAATGCCTTTGGTCGGCCATCTTAATGCTTCACTGAACTTAAGCATGTGGTGCTGGCTACAAAGACAGGGGCAGATCCTCTTTCATTATGACGTACTGTAGTCAACGTTGTGCATTTATCATAGATTTGTTCCACATCCGGAGAAGGTTAATCAATGAAATCTTAAACGTATATGCCCTGTCTCTTCAATATACCATTGCATCAAAAATTCACTTTTCAATTAACCGTTAAGACATATTAATTGTGTTAATGTGTAGATGGTTAATGTTAAACTTACATTAGACAAAAATTATAGAGCCTTTATCCCTTGATCATATTATAATATCGAGCATTGTATAATATATAGTTCATTCCGTGATAATGAATCGAAGTGTTCTTAAAAGACGTTTATATATATTAATACATTATGTACAATGTATTAACCATTAAAGAGAAGGTTGAGTTCTGGAAAGAGGTAAACAAATTTCCCTAAAAAGCATGGATCCTAAAAATGTGGACCTCATTTTGATGTCACATTATATGCCAAGACTGGGCCAAATTTCTTTTCATGATGATGATTCCAGAACTGTGCAGTACACATTAATACGTATATGCTACATGATCAACTTTTACTGCAATTGCATGCCAGAACTCCACTCTGTCTTTTAAAAGAAATGACTCGCCTTTTAACATGGTCTTCAGTTTGAGTTACATAGCGCCAGCTATACAATAATGTACGTGCTAGACGTAACGGTAAAGCAAGAACATATTTCACTTGGTTGATTTGTGTCGTATAGACGTTTAGACAAACAGTTAACTTCTCCTATTGAAAAAGGATTTCTTTGTACTTTGGTAAACCGGAGTAAAAAAAACAAGCCAAGAACTATGTGGCAGTTTTTTTTCTTTCTCATCGGATTCGTATTTTGTTCTAATAGTAAGTATTACATAATAAATCATCAGTATTTTTCGTGTACAGGGCTTTATTAGTCATTGATCTGTTGTGTACGAACTGTTGTATGCAATGATGGTTTTCTGAAATTTATATACCTCATATACCGAGCCATGTCTTAATTTTTTCTTCTCGTTTTTAAATATCTTCATGCTATATAACAATTATTGTAGTAAATGTATGGTGATTCAATTATTTCCCCCTCCAAGGCCCTAATGACGCGAAATCATTGATACTAAAAGTTATTTTTGTTTTATTTATTTATTTTTTAGATTTATTTTTCACTCAAATATCCACACACTGTTGGTTAACGGGGATTGTTTGAATTTCATCTGAACAAAACTACGTAATACATCGAAAACATAAACATAATTAAGAGTGTCCAATAACTTGTGTTTTCTATGTATAACTTTTAGTTTTCATTCAAAAACAACGAAACACAATGAAATAGACTCTATACTTATATTCACTATGATACACCTTGTTATACAAAAACAGGATCAACTTACATTATTTGTATTTCAAACAGAATTTGATTATATAGACATTTGTTTAAATTAAAATTTGAAAATGCAGTAATAAAACTAGCAGTACAAATGTTAATGTTGGCTTGTAATATATTAAATGTTCCATTAAAGGTGAAACCGATGTGGAAACAATTGCTGGGGTGGACGTGAACTTGACGTGCCTAGGGTTCAGCAGAACCGACCATAGTGTGACGATAACCTGGTTGCGAAGTGATGGCACGATATTGTTTGCATGCAGCAGGCGTACTAATCCGTGTGAAATAAATACTACAATACACACATTCGGAAGAAACGATACGTTTACCAGCAGCTCTTTTACAATCCGGGACGTTTCAGTGGTTCATGAAGATGAATATGAAATCATTATGGTGTTTTCAAACAAGAAAGATATTTGTAAAATCAACCTGACAGTCAATGGTATTTATTATTAACAATTATTTTCCACATTAACAAATACAGCACCTAGGTTGTTTTGCTAACCACCGTCTGTTTTTCAAATACATTTTGGAGCAATTAACACAAATCAAATGAAAGGTTAAAGAATAAGACATCAAGTCATTATTCGTGGAAAGATATATAAGATCCCAGACTTGAAAATAAGGTAATGCATGATATGTTTAAGCACAAAATACTTCAACTCAGCTTCTATAAATGAAATGGGTCCTACCAAGTAGTTTAATTCAAATTTATGTTTTTCATGGAGTAGGGGGAGGGGAAAGGTTAACTTTCATATTTTCATTCATTTATCTTTTATTCGGTGATGAAATTAAATTATTCTAGAAGCAAACAGCATTATCACTATAAACTAAACGATTTAATAGAGGCACTTTCCCTTATTTTGAATTAATTTTCAGTTCCACCAAAAGGGTTGATCGTAGTTGAAAAAAACGACGCTACCGCTCTTCAGAATCAAGGATCATTCACGGTTGCAGAAGGGGAAAACAAGACATTAGTCTGTAAAACCAATTCATCGGTTAAACCATCCGTCCTTTTGGAGTGGGTATTTACAGACAAGCTAAATGCTTTTGTTGAACCTCAACAAAATATGTATGATGGACATGATGGACGTCTTCTTGTGCCGACTCGGACAATATACTTTACACCAACATATGCAGATGGTGAAGATATTGAGCTTGTCTGTAAGGTGGCTAGCAACCCATCTTTTGATCACATTCAGACGTCAGTACTCATTAAAAATAAAGGTAAGCATTCCAATAATTTATGTTATCCAGGAAACAATGCACGTGGGTAAATAATTGTTTATCATTGTAAAAACGTGCCACTGTTGAAAGAATCAATGACATAGTATGTAAAGTCACATTCAGGAATGGATTCGCCAAATATAATCTCGTTTGAAATCAAATGAGACACATCGTAATGCAAAGTCAAGTTATTTCTTATTGAATGAAATGAAGACGATATAGAAATACAAAGTTACCTAATCAGTATAAGTCACTCCCACCTTTTATTTATTCGAATCCTGCTAATAGTGTGAAGCAGCTAAGAAAAACAAAAAATATCATCCTCATAATCAAATGCCCTCCTAAATTTGTCTACTTTCTGCTGTACTTCAAAGCTAGTATTGCTGACTTAAGTTTTAATTGTCCATTTGTTGAGGCTTTGCAAATGTGTGAGGCGGTGCCTCCCCCCGCTTGTCTTTCCAGCAATCTTCTGTGTTAATATTTTTGATCAAAATTATCCTTTTTGTATGAGTGTCCAGCAAGTTACATAATTCGCCTCTTTCTTATTGTGTTGAAATATGTTGTTTTAGTCTTGCTTGTAACACTTCTTTAAAAGTTATATGTTCTGTCCATTATACGAAACATTTAAGAGAGTATGCATAAAGTGGATGTCAGACACAACGGCTATACAACACGTCATTAAGGGTATATGATATGCCCATTGTCATAAATCATTGCAACTTCCTGGCGTAGTAAACTCTAGCCTTTAGATATTGTAAAAGATCTGCAAATGCATATTACTACATTACATTGAAGCCTCTTGAATTAAGAAATCAAAAGTTAGATGATTCAAGGAAGCTGGTGAACGCCACTACAGCATTTAAATGTAAAAGGGGTCCGCCAAATATCGAAAAGTGCAAAATGGCTAATTCTCCTCATTCAGTGGCTTAAACAAATAATGTAAATCATGTCCCTACAACGCATTGATAAATTCAAAATCTCCTTGCGTCACGTCTATCATCAACGGTGACATATATAGTAGCACGGGTTCAAATAGAAAAAAAAAAATTTATAAAAGTAGGAAGACTTTGAGAAGGATGTCATCTTTTTTGGCCTTTGATTATTCTTTCGTATTTCCTTTCTTTTCTTTTCTGTTTGATTGCTTATTTGCTTGTTTTAAAATTTATTTTAACCTGTTTAAATTATTCTTTATTTATAGAATTTCCCGGCGAAATTTGCGAGTTTGTCATTCGAATTCATTTACTTTGCATTTAAGTTAGCACAGATCGGCTTTGCCATGCCAATTATTATTCAATGTTACCGTTTTGGTATTTAATTTAGGATTTTGGTCGAAGGGTTTCATAGATCTGTCATTTAATTTAGAAACTGCTCAATTAGCATTCAAATAAATCGTCACTTGTCGAGTATTCATTAATTTGAATGAAACATACATAGATTCTAACGAAAACTTCATAGATTTGAAAACTGGAAAAAGGAATATAAACCCAAAATATATCTGACAGCAATAAAACCGTCGAATTTGAGCGCAAGATAAATTAATTTAAATGACAAACTCGCGAATTTGGCCGGGAAATCCTAGTGAGCACAATATTTTTTTTTTTTTTTTTTTTTTTTTTTGCTCCCGAAAACTTTTTTTAAGGGGGCCCTCGAAAATTTCAAAATTTGCAGCCCCCCCTTGAGCGCCAGGGGGGGGGGGGGGGGGGGAGGAGGGCAGCCCATCTCCCAAAAAAGGTAAAATTCACGCGTTTTTACACGTTTTTTCCACGGGGGGGGGGGGGGGGGGGGGCTCCCGGGCCCGCGTCCTGGATCCGCCACTGAACATGACAAATGTTACACATACAGAAAGTATTGTGTTCTCTTCAGTAACTTCTTCTCTTTTTGTGGTAACAAAATTGTGGTCATGATGTAACTGATTAATAAGATAACAATGATTAATGACGTCATCACCAAATGGTTTATAATTACCTACATGTGTAAGGAATAAGGGACAGTTACGAATCAAGACATTTTAAGTACAATTTGATGAAAATGGGATTGTTATAGTTAGTCCAAACACTTTTTGAAAGAGATACATGCAGCCAATGACCTTATTGTAATTTTGAAACGATTTTAAAACAATGCGATCACTTGGGATACTCCCAAAACCTGTTTTGTATACAAACAAAGGTTTACAGTTTGTATAAACTAGCTCGCTGATCTCACATTTTTATTCATATTGTCCAGAAACCTTGTGAGTCTTCTCAGTCTATAATACATCAAATGTGCATCTTCTTTTTTTATCTTCAGATATCAAATTGAAATCCCACTACATTGTACCACATACATCTGTGAATCTTGATGTACACCCCTCTTTCTTTTTTCTTTCCTCTCACTCTCTTTCTTTCCCCTTTTAACAATATTTGTTCCACTAATTGCAATGTTTTGTTTGTTATATATTTGTAATAATGCAAAAGAAACAGAAAATCAAACAGAAATAAATCAATCCAATGTGGCCCAAACTATTTTTGTACATGGAAAATTAACCAACCAGCATCGGGTCATTGACTGTCCACGGCATACTCGACATTCACAACAAACGACCCCCATCTTGGACCTGGTCTCCCCCATTACCTGCACACATTTCTGATCAGACACCATTCATAATGTGCATTGCAACCCCCATTCACAACACACAATGACCATAAGTTTTCTGTGATGGTTGGCACACTTCATAAACTTCCTTTTAAAACTACTTTTTAAGAGCCACCTCTAAATATCTGCATACACCACAACATTCAGTAAAAGTTGTGTTTTTATATCAGAGCAAAATTTTACGATAAAAATGGCTTACCTTGGTAAATTTTGCCAATTTTCTCGGATAAAGAACGCATTGTAGTCTTCGAAATGAATTAGATATAATTATGCAGTAGTGTTGTTAAAGGCCATATATGGCTCTATAGCAATATTGAAGCCAACACGGACAGACAGCGATGGGTTCAAGCTTGGTGGTCTCCAATTCCCTACGGTCTCCAATTCCCTACACCTACCCTACTTTCAATGATTTAAATGCTGATTTCAATACATATGTTATACTTTATTTGTATGCATTTGGTCTGAACTTGCTTTTTGAAAATAATTCAAAATTATGAATTATATTTCATAGAATTGCAGTTGGAATTATAATCTTTTTGTGGAGGAAGGTGTACCATCATACTCTCATAGAAACTATGTTTTTCTCCCACCCCACCCTCCCTCTGTCCAGAGTCACTGATATTTGGAAAATGCCCACGGCCCCCCCCCCCCTTTAAAGTGGGTATGGGTATTCAATACTCCGAACTAAAAAATTAAATAGAATAAAGTAATTTGTGTAAAAAATCTCAGCCAAGATTAATTATACATACAAGATGTTTTTGTATACTAACCTTTTTTGTTGTTGGTAACTAGCGTTTCTGTAAATGGCAACATAATTCTCATTTGCAAAACAGCGTATTTTATCGTATCTTATTTTGTTACTCAAAATGTATAGGAGAACTCACTACCAACAGCAAAACTCTGGGGACAGGCTCTAAAGAAATTCATACAATGACAGCCAGTCATGAAGATTTGCAAGGTTATTGATTCTCATTATTTTTCTTATAGAGACCACATAACGTCATCAAGTACAAAGTGGAAACACATTGTTGATGTTATGAAATACTGGAGATACACATTTCGATATTAGTAATACTTTTTAAATAATATTTAAAAAGTAACTCGAGCTGTTCTCATTTATATTGTTTGGTTTTATTACTTTTATCATTATTACTGTTATTATTGTTATTGACATTATTGGAGGTGGTATTTTCATTATGATCAGTAGTAATAATAGTAGTAGAAGTAGAATTAGTAGTAGTAGCAGTAGTAGCAGTAGTAGTAGTAATAGTAATAATACGAATAGTAGTAGTAGTAGTTGTAGTAGTAGTCGTGGGAGCAGTAGTAGTTGTGAAATTAGTGATAGTAGTAGTATTAGTAGTAGTAGTAGTAGTAGTAGTAGTAGTAGTAGCAGTAGTTGTAATATTAGTAGTCGTGGTAGCAGTAGTAGTTGTGATATTAGTGATAGTAGTAGTAGTAGTAGTAGTATTAGTAGTATTAGTAGTATTAGTAGTATTATTAGTATTAGTAGTATTAGTAGTAGTAATTGTAGGGTGATCACACTGCCTGTGCACATAGTCTGCCCCACGCACACACACACACACACACACACACACACACACACACAACATCAGTTAGTTGGTAGAAATAGCAATATTTTTAAACTTATTTAAAAAAACCTAAACAATATTTTTAATTTTTTATTTCACATACATTTTAAGCATACCTTTAACTACAATTTTGTGTAGTTTCATTGTTTTAGGCATGTGGAAAATATGTTCAATTATTTGATTAGAATATTGTCTTTTCAGCCATGTGTGACATGGCCCGCTGATCGCCCATTGACTTGCACTGTTATTCTGCGTGGTGAAAATGCACCTCAATGTAAAAAACTCTCCTACAAAAAATGCAATATCCTCATGTGTTTCACTCATTTAATCAATTTGTTGTTTACACTCAAGGTAGACACAACTGTACTGAGGTCACCAAACTTTTTAATACTCTGAAATTCAGTCCCTTTGGAATGTTATGGTCTGTTGAATGGTTTCTCGGAAATCGTCATAAATCCTCAAATCTGACATCTTTAAAACAGACAAATATACTGTGATGTAGCTGAAAGTCTGCATTTTCTTATCATTTGATCGGTTTTTCTGAATAATTTGTAAAAACACATGAGGAAAAAGCTGTGACAGTGATCCAAGTAATTTCAATCGCCACCGCTGCACGCCACTGCATTGGGCCAATTTAGGTTATTTGGAATAAATAATTAGCTGAAATTACCTAATTTGCATATTTGATGAATATTCATGATTTTGTTATATTTCAAATAACATATGTTTCCATACCTGTCTGATATACATAGATTTCACTGATGTATCATGTTCGGTTTTGATTTGATTACATATTCGCATATTAATTAGGCGGACTTAGTTATTTTCACAACTTTTTCATATCTGCAGATTCGCAAAAATGGCAAACATGACTTATGTGTTGGCTTCTGTTTTCAAAACGGTAATAGATATATGAATTTTCTTTTTTGTATTGTTTACCACAAAGATGATATTTTAGTGTCTGATAAGTTAATTTATTATTTGTGTCCAAGAAAGTGATGAATTAAGTTGTCAACTTAGTCGAATTTTGCCATTTTTGCCAATTTGACCATTTCTGGCAGGTTTTTCGGTAATTTTGCGATATCAAACAAATGGTATAAAATCACAACGCTTGATCATTTGCAATCATCAAATAACATGTGTTTGTTGTATTTATTTTGGTGAGCTATACATAGTAATAGTAGTAATAATAATAGTAGTAGTATCTTCCTCCTCCTCCTTATCATCTTTATTATGATTATCATTAGCATCATTATTACTATTGGTGCTATTTTTCTGTGAATTAAATAAAATGTGAAGCCAGAAGGCATGAACGATTCGAAATTATAATAATAATATGACAATACCCATGATAATGAAAATGATAATACCAGTAACGATAATGGGAAGTATGATAAAGTTCCGTCATCAATGATGTAGTAGCGATTGCTTCTTCGTCATCGTTTTCATACTTCTTCGGAATTACTTTTGCAGTACATTATTCCGTACACCCTCCACAAATAGTAATACTACAAACGCAATGGCAGTTTGTTAGGTACAGACGGAAGCATCCTCTATCAACCTTTAATGTAGATAAATACGTATATGCCTGAATAAATAAATAAAGATTAATACTTGAATGAACTAAATCAATTTAAAACTTAAAACGTAATGACAGTTTGTTAGGTTCAGACTAAATTAATGAATAAACAAAAAATAACTAAATTAATTAACTAACCCATTTTTTTTTTTTTTTTTACATATGAAGAGTTTCATTCCAAAAGGAGCTAAATCCACTTTGGGTACTTCTGAGTAAATCACCTTTTTTTATTTCTCTACTTTCCCTTTAGCCATGGACTTTAATGTTGTTATATATTTTAAAGGTGTCACCCTGGA
Source organism: Strongylocentrotus droebachiensis (assembly GCA_035222895.1). Taxonomy (NCBI): domain Eukaryota; kingdom Metazoa; phylum Echinodermata; class Echinoidea; order Camarodonta; family Strongylocentrotidae; genus Strongylocentrotus; species Strongylocentrotus droebachiensis. Next base: position 15,220 of record JAVYIG010011959.1, on the reverse strand, counting down.
CCAATAATATATGATGAGAAAAAATCTACCAGCTCTTCCTGATTTTTAATAAATTTTTAGAATTTTTTTTTTCGTGGATTTAGCTCCTTTTGGAATGAAACATGATATTGTACCTGGAAAATTTCATATTTTCTCAATAAAGTCACTGAAATTTATTCAAATTTAGTAGCAAACCTGTCCTTTTAAATAATAATAGTGAAATCACAACTAAAAAAGCTTTTGAAAAGAAATTAAACAACATATCACATTTTCATTCCAAAAGGAGCTAAATCCATTTCATTCCAAAAGGAGCTAAATCCATGTTTCATTCCAAAAGGAGCTAAATCCGCAAAATCTAAAAATTAAGTAAAAATCAGAAATAACTGGTAGATTTTTTTCTTATCATATATTATTGGTCAAGGGCGACACCTTTAACATATATAACAACATGAAGGTACATTGCTAAATGGAAAGTGGAGAAATAAAAAAGGTGATTTACTCAGACGTACCCAAAGTGGATTTAGCTCCTTTTGGAATGAAACCGATTTGGATTTAGCTCCTTTTGGAATGAATCATGATATTGTACCTAATTTTTTTTATACTTCCTAGTGAAATTTTCGAATGTGATATAGTGAATTTTGTCCCCATGTAGGAAATCATTATTTCAAGACAAATAACTCCATTTTGATAAAATATGGATTTAGCTCCTTTTGGAATCAAGCTCTTCATATGCTTGTTAAATATATTTAAGTGGAAAATCATACACAACACCTTTCTGCCCTTCAAGTTCAGGTATATAAGACACTGACAAATTTCACTGACTGGCAGTAATAACCTTGCAAGGGAAATATTGCTCATACAAAATGATTGGAATTTAGAAAAGTTAATTTGAAGTTAAAAAAGGATGTAAGAAAAGGAGTTTATTCTATTGGCGTGTGAGTGTGTGTGTGAACATGAAACAGAATAATAGTTTGGTGCCCTGTTGATAGCTCCCCCTATTAAACCCGTTTACAGTTTAAAAAGTAAAAATGTATAGTCCTACAGGCATAATATGTCTATGTGTCCTCATTTGTATTGCTAGTTTAGGTTAATGATGGGTGAACTAGATTTTTTATATTTTGTTTTGGAATTTTAGAATACATGAATCTATTTTTGCTTATAACAATAATAGCACAACTGTATTTAGTATGATGCTATGATATTTTATGCCCAAATATTCACTTATGAATACTATGAAAACGACACAGACAGGACATCTATCTTTAGCATGGATTATCACTTATTTTTCTTAATATACTATAAAGAAAAATCCTTACTTGGTTACTACTGATAATAATAAAATACATTTATATAGCGCCGTTTATCTAGAAATTGTATTTAATTATTACCCCGGCTTTAGCCTAGCTGCCATTATAGCCCTCTAGCACTTTAAGGAATTAATTCCTGCAAGGTACCCGTTTACCTCACCTGGGTCGAATGTGGCAAATGTAGATAAATGCGTGGCTAAAGGAGATTAGTGCCGTGTCGGAGATCGAATCACGAACTTTGAATTTCAAGTTTAGTGCTTAAACCATTCGACCAAGACATTTCTAGCTCCAGCGGTTTTTTAATATTATTGTGTACACATTTTTCGTTAACCATTGGACTATAAAGCATGAAACTGGAAGGATTTTTCTTTTAAAAGATATATGTAGAGTGCAACACATGTGATATGCAAAAGCTGGCATCAGTGAAGTAGCACTGAAGAAACATTATTGATACAGTGAAGCATTCATGCTTGTTTTAACCAAGCGTTTGTGGACATTTATTCTTTCCCTAAAAAATGACTCACTGTTTTTGTAATTACTTTACCTAGAAGTGATAGTCAATTAGGGTTAAAGAACACCAAGCACGCACAAATAATGAAATATTATAAATGTATACATCTTTTGATTCCATTTGCTTTAAAGAAGATAAGGAGGAACCATGGCACATACAAAACCGTGTTGTTATAGCTGGATGTTCCGGCCTGGTGATGCTGTTAATTATACTGGCATTTGTTGGTGGTTTCATCCGCTCTAAGAAGAGAGATGGTATGTCATATTAACGTTGTAAGAATTATATGTGTATTTATTTTGTCTGCGTGAATTAGAGACGAGCTGTCTCAGTTTTCTAACGAAAATGATTATGAAGATGACACATGTTTGAATAGGGAACAACGGATTGAATTTTGTTTTTCAATGTAAATATATTTTTGTATAATGATAGCTATTCCATTGGATCCCACTGGCCTACAAACGTAGCAGCCCTGTATGTCTTTCGTGGTGAAAAAATATGTGATTCTGGGAAGGAATAGAGGGAAAATTTATTTTAAAATTATTTGATCTTAGACCAGACAGTCCATTGTCAATGTGAATATTAGAAAAATAAGTAAACATTAGCTATGGGGCTGACGCATATCATAATTATAGATAATAAAGATACGATAAAGTGAGGGGGAATACCTTCCAATGTTTTAGGTACATTAAACTTCTTTAGCAGCAGAAAAACAAAGGACAAGAAAATAGGTTATAGGGCTGACACATATCATAAGTTAAAATTAATGGAGCATGTAAGGCAATGTCAATGTGAGGCGAAAGCTTAGTGAAGAACATGATGAGAGTTACAAGCATGACATTGAAGTTTTCCTTTTCCGTCTGTAGTAAGACGTTCTATCAATGCCGTGTCTACTGAGTTAAGACAACCGGAGGGTCGACGTGCACTGCCCCCAACGCCATCTGACCAGTCTTCTTTAGCCGCGAATCGTCTACCCGACCAGCCGCCATCAACCGCCCGATTACTCAGACCAGTGCCTTCCATCCCATCCGATATCCCGATGGGGCCGTCGGTACCTGTGTCCGAAGATGCCATTAGAGGTCCGGCGGAGAGAATTGGCAACCTAATGACAGGCGAAACATTAAGAACAGCTGCTGGCATCACTGCGCTCACACAGGCCCAAGCAGTAATAAAAGCTAAAGCTGAAATGTTGGCCCTATCAATAATTTGAAGTCCGATGTTCATCATGATACTATATAATACAGCCTTATGGCAGGCTATGAGTTAACAAATTCTAAAAGCAAACATAAATGGTGAAAATTTGTGGTGGGATCCTTTAAAAAGGTTGTACGAAAATATATGGATCTCTTTCGTATATTTTGTTTTGTCAGACATTTTCATTTATGGCATGTCCGGTATGCAGGCGTAAGCGCGGGGACAGTTTGTGTGCAGATGGGTGTTAGACATGGGAAATATTTATGATTATTACCATTATAAGCTCTTTTGGCTCTATATAAACCAAATACAGGCCTTGTTTTCAACACAGAGTAGTCTTCTTTACACTATTTTTTCGGAAATTGATTTCATTACGTCAAGCTAATATGTGTCAAAATTATCGAATCATTTTTTACAACTACATGTTAACAATCTATGTTTTGCTAAGGCATTGCCTCTTAAAGGTAATACAAAGTTTTGGGCAATTTTGAAATTAGGTGGAGAGTAATTCTTTACAATTTTGATATATTTGGATGCCCTTGTGGATGTACTATAAGCCCTAGAAAAATTAGCCCCTAAAACATTTTTGCTTTCGAGAAAAATGGAATATAAAAATTTACCGGTGCTCCTGTTAAATTTTGATAAATATCAAATAGCGCCTATGGCCGTACTATGGTAGCTGCGACCATGACAATCTCAGAAAATGTAGTTGTGATATATAATTTCTAAACGGAAACAGCTAATCGGCTGATTTTAGCCAAGAAATATTGTTTTATAGCTTAATTAATATCTTGACATTGAGAGGGACCTATACAACATAAAGAGTTTATTACTTACAATTTCATAACTTTAGACTCGATTTCAACCGCGACAACAATCACTGAATATTGTAGGATCGCATATGCTTCCGATATGTTCATTTGAACCAAATTCATGACCCCATACCAAAACTTTGTATTACCTTTAAGAAATTAAATTAAATTTATTTTCCAAAACAACATTTCCATTACGCTATTGTCTCGTGTTTGCTGTAGGAATTAGATACTGAGATGGAATATGATTTGCTAAACATCTCACACCACGGAGCTCCTGGAGCCGTACCACATGTCTACAGAGAAACAACGAAAGGTTTGGTAAATATATCTACATATTCTATGAGTCATATTATAAATAATCAAATTAAGACATTACTTTACGTATTTTTGTAGCGAACTAAAGGTGCTTACACTGACATGATTAAATGACTATTTGATATTTGGTTTATAGTATACATAATAAATAACGATGTATTGTCTGGGTCGTTTTCAGGCTGAATATGCACTCGTCAGCAGACAAAAAGTCGACAAAAAGACAGATCAACGACAACTTCATCGTTCTAAGGTAATGTGACTGTTTTCTATTGTTGTAAATCTCAAACGGGCTATGGTAGTCCATTTATTATTGATTCACAACATATAGGTAATGCCTCTTGCGACAAGGTAGTTTGAAACGGTTCATAGGTGAGTTGGGGCTAGTTTCAAGTTGCACATCGATGTACTATGTTTGTGATTCTGAAAGTAATAGGTAATAAGCGGGTCTATAAACATTTCTCTATAAATGTCATATCGATTCTTAATTGATCATTATTTAACCATTCTATTTGTAGACAGTATGTCGAAAAACAGATTAAAATGCATTATTTGTACTCACTCAGTTTATGAACCATTTTTTATTCCCAGCAAATGGATGACGATTCGGAGTATGGCCTACTCAATACATTGACTCAAACAGAACAGGGAACCGTACCACATGTATACAAAGAAACAACGAGCGGCTTGGTAAATGGAAACGTTTTTTTGAATATTTTGGACGAAATGCTATTTTCAAATGATTCACATTGACTCGTAGAATTTTGTGTATTGAAAAAGTAGCAACACAAAATGTTAGAATATGACTAATCATTGATCAGAACTGTAAGTATTGTAAATATTCAAATGTAATTTCAAATTATGTCCAGTTGCAAGTCTATCAGCTACTCATATTGGTCCTATGGTATTTTTTTACTCATATTAAAAATAAGTTCTACTTCTGCCCTGCCTATTGGAAACCTAACTAAATAGGGACAATCTGTAAGCAAACTTTGTAGGGAAACTTTGTAAGGAAACCATACAAGAAAACTTCATGGAAACTGTACTGCACGTCCTCTTCGAAGTCAGGCAAATTGCGCAGAACAGCGCCCAATGAAGCAACAAAGCTAAACATTGTAAGTGATGACAAATTGCAAACCAATGCTACTGTAATTCTTGCAAATTTGTGTTGACAGTTTTGCTCTTGTCATTGAATACGAGTTGAATGAATTAGGTCGTTTATCTGTCGCAATCAATCGTTCCACCCCTGAAATAAATACTGTGTCTCTTTTTATCTCTCTCTTAAGGCTGAATATGCAGTTGTCAGCAAACCAGACGACAAGAAGAAACGTCAGTCATTGGGTCCTCTTACCAAGGTTAGGAAGGTAATGTAAGTTTTCTTTTTGGAAAGTTCCGTTTCCTTTCACTTCAAATATTATTTGTGTATTATTGCTATCACCATTTCTAGTATTTTGTAAATTATGAAAACTTACCCCATTTCTAAGAGCCAGTCATCCTTTTAAATAGGTCAAATAGACTCAGAAAAAAGTATTGTAAAAGCAATAGAATAGTAAAGACGTTTTAATTAGTATACTACAGTGACCTAAGGGATGGGGTCAACATTAACATTGGTTTCGCATTAAGTTAAATTCTCCGTTGTATCCTAATAAATGTTTCCTCTAGAAACTGAAATCAATGGAATTATCTTTTGTTATATGTCATCGAAAAAAAAAAACGACATATAATATCCTACCCAACCATTGTGAAGGGTATACTTTAAACACGTTGCGAATTATAATGAGAGTTCCTAAGCCCTATAATTACAATAAAATTACCCATTCCCTAAAAGTACTTCAAATTAGAAGGAATCTAGATTTCATTTCGTCTGTCTCAACCTTTTTATGGAAAGCCATTGAAGTCAATGCTTTGTAAACCGATTCGTATATTACGGATACTTAAAATACAAGTGATTGATCTATATCACAAGAGACATTTTCTTCAACTGGTCCCATCAAATATAACATATATTTCTTATATGCTATAAAGAAAACAAAAGGAAAGTCGTTTGTGGTTTTGTTCTGAGATCGCGAAGTATATGGACTCTTTCACAACGTTAAGGGTCATGAGTGTGCGCGCGCGAAGATGTATGTGTGCTGGGGTCAAGCTCAGGGCTAGCCTAGGTCAAGGAAAATGTAAGAGGGGGGAGGGGGGCATATCACCCAATTACAATGTTACACACTCTTCAGTTAGGTTTATTGAACAGACATAATACAATATTGATAATAATTGGTTTAAACATGTATAATATCCAGAAATACCTCAAAAGCTTCAACTCTGGACTATGTGAGGGCCCTGCATGTGTCAGTATCCAGCGATTGGCCAAGTACCCATTAACACCCGGATGAAGAATGGCAATTTTGGACCAATGTATTTTCAAGCAAGCATGTTCCCTGTTGACCTAACATGGGTATAATTTTCCCAACTGCTAACATTGAATCTGTCTCTTCATTTTTACAGAATATATCCATATTTTCTTTTTACAAACTTGTTGTTGTCTCTTTTGTTTCATTCAGGCACCTGTTGATATGGAAGCTGAGTATGCAGCAGTCGACAAATCGAAGAAGAGAGCTAAATAGAGCATATCATCTCATTTTTAAGTTGCAGTATCTACACATAAGTTTCACTGATGAATAACATTTACAAGTGGGGAGGTATTGGATGCAAACATTCAAGTGTTGGACTGAAATAACATGTTGTAATTCAGCGTGGTATCAATAATACACTTGAAAGTCAGAATACGAATTTATAAAGGGTGATCTTTAAAAACAAAATTCACAATAACTACATTGTATGTAAATATTGAAGTTATCACTTCTGACAAGGTTAAAACCATAATCAAATACAACGATTACCTTGTAGTACAGAAGCAGGCGACTGTTATTGTGTGTGTACAAATCAAAGACAGGCTTTATTTAGTAAGTACCTTCGTGTTGTAACCAGGGGTAGTTAATTGGGCTCTTTGTTTATATCATAGTTTTGACGACCACTTTATTCACCTCCAAGAATTACTTTTGGTTTCGATACATGTCCGACCGACTCCCTCTCGTTGGTTATCACGTAACTAGCCATCAATATTGAACCGTAGTGTACACACTAAGAGGTAAAATACTTCTTGTTTGATTTTACCATCATGTATTTTAATGTTTTACAATTTATTAATCTGTTTATAGTTATATATTATTTATTTATTTTTAAATAATATTATTCAAGTAATTTTCATGTAATGAAGGGACTACCTCGTATAAAGAATACATGATAAATAGAAATATGAATAAGTTTAATGTACATTTTATATTGACATCGAAGAACCACTTTAACTCCCACAAATGGGCATGGAATAATAAGGTAAACGGAAAAAATATTATAATCCCATATGATTGTTAATATTATAATAGTAATGTTATACCACAGTCTCATCATCGAGTCTGACAATAGACCGAACAGAAATTTACATAACCTGAAAATGTCAATAATTAGTCCGTTTGGCGGTTATCATCACGTTGTATACAAGTCAAAAGCAATTCCGACTAGATTCATGTTACACAAAATCAGATTCAAGGTTGTTATGGTATGTGGGGTGTGTATATATTTCATCACTTTATTCATCAGTTGATATTTTTTATCACTTTTTATTCCAACATATTAACTTTTGAAACGTGTCAAGACATGAATCGTCATATGCTAAGTTGTATTTAGTGTATTGGACTTGCATACTCTATGTATATATATCACTGTTTAATTATAAATGTTTAAATTTCAGTTATGCATAATTGGCTATCTTGAACTATTACATGCTTTTACTCTGATTGTTCATTTTATGTTAGGGGATACATTTGTCCTTCTCTCGTGATTTCAAATCGTGTAAATACCATTCACAAACATGACAGGGAATATACAGAAAGTTATCATATAATTATAATCAACTCTTGATATATAAATTTGATTTGATTGATTTGATTTGATAAGGTTTTATTCGAATATTCAACAATACGGCTGGAAGCTGATGCAAGTGAATTTACAAGGTAAAAATAATTCCATAGACATATAAATATCATTATATAAGATATAAACAATACATAGTACATACATCATAAACAATGGAAACAAGAATAACGTGGTTATTTTAGCTGAATACTTTCTGTAAAAGATGCATCTGTTACATCAAATTACTTACTAATGAAAAATGCACATTTAACAGCAAATCCTCAACATTTTAACGTTTAAAAGAAAACTTTCATTGTAATAAACTATGTTGAAACACTTCACGATATAATCACTTGCTCTGCCCTGTGTTTTCATTCTTTCTCTCTTGCTTTTACCTTCGATTTAAAATCCCTTTAACAAGGAGCGAATTCAAACGATTAAGAACTTATAATACATGATAATAATGATAAGAAATTCATCATTTTGTCTCGATAGAGGTAGAAACTCTTTCGTTTTTATATGGACCTGGTAGACCGAAGCAACAAGAACAGCTATTAGGCCAAGAGCATTAGGTCAAAATAGGATTAAACCTGGACATTTTCCATAACAAGCTGATTTTTTTCAGGATAGCTCGGGAATATGTCTGAAATAACATACTAAAAGTCCTCGTATATCCTCCTTGAGCGTTTTCCGCAATCCAAGATGGCGTCCAAAATGGCCGCCATTTCCTGAATTTCGTATAGCTAGATAACCCAAATACAAAATTTAAATGTCTAAATATATTTTTTTTAGCATAAGGAACTCAATAAAATACATGTTGATTAATTTTGAAACACACAAGTAGCTATAAACCACGTTATCCCATCCCAAAATCCAAAATTGCCGCCATTTCCTGAATTCTTATAACTTTGCAACTACATAACCCATATACCAAATTTAAATGTCTAAATATATGTTCTTCAGCATAAGGAATTCAACGAAATACTTATTAATACATTTTTAAACACACAAGTAGCAGTAAAACTACTTGAGCCCTTTCCGAAATGCAAAATGGCACCCCAAATGGCCACCATTTCCAATTTTATCTCATTGTATTAAAGTAGATACGTTATGAATACAATCAAATGTCTTTACTAGAAAAGCACCATTGAAATACATATCAGTACTACAAACCTTTCATTAAATACTTCTTATACATAAAGTATACACACCCACACACACACCCACCCACATACACACCCACCCATATACACATATGGCTGCTTCCACCATCCTCAACGACATCAGACTGACAGTGTGCAACCGTGAAGAGTAATCAACATTAGATGGAACTGAAAATTGAGATACATTAGTACCAATGTCGCAAAGGCAAAAGTCACACGGTTTCAAACGGGAAATGCACCTCAATAGCACATGCCATATCATCTCTGCTAGTAGACCAGGTCATTTCTGTTGCCAATATTGTTGGGATAGCTGCGTATAAACACCGGAAGTGTGGCTCACATGAACAGATAGACATCTTGAGCAACATGAGCTTTGTTCTTCATGGAGTGGTTTCATGAAAGGGGCCATGCAGAGTGACCAGTACGAGAATTTAAACTCCGCCGTTCATAAATTTAGACCCCTCCAATCCGAATACCATTTACACGGCACTATACTTTGCACAGTCACAATGTGAAAAACATAACTTAAGAATATGTGCAGTAACATTTGACCAGCCCTTGTACATCAAGGCAGCAGAGATTGTAGCTTCTTCTCGAGACCTAGGAAAAGTAATCGCCCGTCTTGGTGGATTTCACCTCCTGTCATGTCATATCTCGGCAGCATATAGGACACGTCATGGGCAGAAATGTGCTTGCAGAGCTATGGGAGACAGTGTACGCCAAAGGGTCTGTCATACATATGCAATCTGGTGATGCATTTTCCCCTTCAGTTCTCTTCGTGCTCACAATCTTACTTCAGCTGCCTTCATTGGCGTGTTGATGGGTAAACCTTGCTTATTAGACAGCATAGATAAGGACCACTTAGCGAATCTGTATGGTGCACTCCTCAACCAGAACAAGAAGGTGACTGCTGTACCTGATGAGAATGAGTGTGTCAAACAGTTAAAGTCAGATCATTTCACAACTCATTGACCGGGCAGCAGGACAAAGTAGGACAGGGGAACTTTGGTTTCAGTATATCCGACAATTATGCGTCTCTTCTGCAATGTTTCATTCCAGCTGAAAGGACAGGGGACTGGAAGCTCCATCTCAGCTGTGTGAGGGAAATGATACAACATTTCCATGCTGCAGGACATCCTCCCTATGTCAAATCTGCCAGGTTGTATTTACAACAGATGAAAGCTCTAGAGCAAACCGTGCCAGGAAATGAATATACACAATTCGCAAAAAAGGGATACTTTACCATCCGCCGTGTAGATTCATTCTAGGTTGGAAACTTCTCTGATCAGACCATTGAATGGTCCTGATGCGGCAGCTGAAAACATCTAGAGAAATGACTCGTGGACGTGGAATCACAGACAGTACATTGGCTAAGTGGGTTCATGCACTTCCTCGCTGTGTTCCTACCTGTGATGAACTGGAACAGTTCACCGGAGTACACACTGGTATATCAGAGCAGCATAAAGACATACAGCAAAGTACCAGGTCAAGAGACAATAAAGATAGATGTATCTTTGTTGGATGGCTGCAGGCACATCACCATTTGCTGGATATGAAACTAAGGGTTTGGTCAACTTGTCAACTGGCATCGTCGCTGGCTCATCTGTTAATTGTGATTAACCTGTACAAATCGGCCTAGTAGCGGCATCTGAAACGAATGCATGGTAGGAAGTTTACAGATATCAAGCTACGTACATCGTAAGGACAAGGTGAAGACCATTGGTGCCAAGAGTAAGAGAGTGAAAATCAGGGGACAAAGTACATAAGTCAACCCAACGCTACTGTTCAACAGAATCACATGTGTCCTGAATAACAACACTGAGATGGAATCGTTCTTTGCTTATGAACTTATTCCCAGGCACTTTCTCTTTCAAAGGTGGGGTGATGCGGAAGCCAACAACGAGTTCTCTGGGTCTCCTGCTGAATTCGTTCACCAAGCAATCCAACCTGCCAGATATGGTCTCTTTGTTTAAGATGGTGGTCGCCTACAGCAATCTGTTGCTTGGCCACATCTGTCATCCTATGCTGAATTTGTTCAGTCATATATTTCATACACCCTTAAGCATTATGGAGCTCATTTGCCGGTGGTGTTCGATGGATATGGAAGTGCAACTTCGACAAAGGTAGCTGAGCAGAGACGAATAGCCCAGAAATGTACCTCTTTATTTGATGATAACATGCCAACAAGCACAACCCAAAACAGCTTTCCTAGCCAACAGCAACAATAAGATGAGACTTACACAAACTCTACGTGAAAAAATACATATCAAGTAGGCAGAAGCGGATGCCACCACCCCGATTGTCTCCACAGCACAAGCAGTAGCAGAGTCAGAACAGGTGCCAGTTGTTGTCGTGGGTACGGACACAGACATACTGGTCATGCTAGTTGCTCGGGCAACCACTTCCAGATATATGCACATGCCGCAGTAATCCTGTCACGGTCTTCAACATTCATGAAATTCAGCATGCCATAGGGGACACTAGAAATCGCCTGATGTTTCTTTATGCTGTGACAGGGTGTGATACGGTCTCTGCAATCAACCGTCAGGGCAATCGTAAAACTTTCAATGTGGTCCACAAGAAACTTGACTATGACTTGCTTGATACATTCGCAGTGGAAGCACCCATGACGAGGTAAAAAAGAGCCGGGGAAGCCTTTATGGGGCCAGCAGTTTTGAATCTCTTGATGACTACCGTCACACTGCATACAAACGGGCAATTGGTCGCAGTTCTCTGAGTTCATCCTTTCAGTAAGAAAGTCTACCTCCAACTAGTGCTGCAGCAAAGCAATATCCATACCGCACATATCTTACAGTCATTATGTATAAAACGCTTTAGCGACCTTGGTACTAACGTGTCTCCATTTTCAGTTCCATCTAATGTTCAGTACTCTTCATGGTTGCACACTGTCAGTCTGATATCGTTGAGGATGATGGAAGCAGCCATATGTGTATGTGGGTGTGTGTGTGTGTGTACTTCATGCATAAGAAGTATTTTTTAATGAAAAGTTTGTAGTACTGATATGTATTTCAATGGTGCTTTTCAGTCTAGACATTTGATTATATTCATAACGTATCTACTTTAGTACAATGAGATAAAATTGGGAAAAATAGCCATTTTGGGTGCCATTTTGGATTTCGGGAAGGGCTCAAGTGGTTTTACTGCTACTTGTGTGTTTCAAAATGTGTTAATAAGTATTTGGTTGAGTTCCTTATGCTGAAAAACATATATTTAGACATTTAAATTTTGTATTGGGGTTACCAAGTTTCAGATTTATGAGAAAAACAGGAAATGGCGGCCATTTTGGACGCCATCTTGGATTGCGGAAAACGCTCAGGAAGGATTTATGAGGACTTTTAGTATGTTAATCTAGACATATATCTGGAGCTATCCTGAAAAAATCAGCTTGTTATGGAAAATGTCCATGTTAAAACTAATGCTCTTGGCCTATATACTTCTGGTTTCATGTTATTTTCTCTCATTTGTTTGTTTTAACTTTCATGACTTTAGGACAACTTGGTAGACCACCTGTGCTGAAATGGCACAGGGGGTCAGCACGATCATTCCAACATCATTGGTAATGTAGATGTAATGCTAGTAGTAGTAGTAGTGTTAGTAGTAATGGAATTATTTTTGGTAGCAGTGGTGGTGGTAGTAGTGATGGTACTATTGGTAGAAGCTGGAGTAGTAGAAGTAGTAGGAAAAGTAGTAGTAATAGTAGTAGTAATAATAGTAACAATAGTAACTGTACTATTGTAGTAGTGATAGTAGTATTAGTAGTAGTAGTAGGACAGGTCGTAGTGGTAATAATACTGGTAATACTACTGATTGTGCTAGTAGTAGTGGTGGTAGTAGTGGAAGTAGTGGGAGTGGTAGTAGTAGATATAGTGGTAGTCATTCTGGTAGTAGTACTGGTTGTGGTAGTACATATAGCTCCGTTTAGTCTCATTTGAGAACGCCCCCTATCGGCAGAGTCCAGCTGCCTAACATGTACGTAAGCCTATGGACTTTTACATACAAAATCGTTAAAAAATCTTCTTTTTTTTTGAACGAAAAGCACATCCTACCCGACGAACGTTATCACTAGCTCTTTCATTGGAACCCTCATGTCCCATTGACTTTTGAAAGTTCACCCACCGTAATTTGATCAAAATAGGTTGCAAGCTCGCCATTGCCTATATAACACATGTACAACAAGTCGAACTTTGGACTCAATTTACCACGCGATTGTAAGGTTATAAGTCAATAAGTCAAGCACACGAAGGATAAGAAGCATGGATTATCATACATCAGTTCTGATTTGTTCATTATGTCCATTTCATCCACCCCCTCCACCGTATTTTTTCCATTTAGTATAGGCAAGCATTTTGTCGAGGTAAGCAAAAACATGAATATTCATGAACACCATGGACTATTCGATTATTAACAGAGGGGTGCAATTGTGCACCACATCGAACTCCCTGACTTTAAGTTAGGTATTTCATTGTATTATGTAGTTTGGTAGGTTTATTTTACTTACTGTTTAATTATCAGATATCAATGATAGTTTAAAGATATGGAAAAGATTCTTGTATTTTATATTTAACAAAGCAATCTCACATACAAAATCACTACCAAGTGTCGTCTGATCCGCCGATTGCCGTCTGCCATATACGCGAACTAGCCTACGTTTGTGATGGCGAAAATGAGACAACCGGAGCAATATGGTAGTGGTGGTAGTAGTGGTAGTAGTATTGTTAGTAATATTAGTAATAATTAGTAGTAGTAGTAGTAGCAGTAGTAGTAGTAGTACTGGTACAATTAGAAGGGTTGGTAGTAGTATGGGAAGTAGCAGTAGTGCTAGTAGTGGTAGTCGTAGTAGTGGTCAGATTGGTAGTAGAACTGGTATTAGTAATAATATTAGTAGTAGTAGTAGTAGTATTAGTATGAGTAGTAGTAGTAGTAGTAGTATTTGTAGTAGTATTAGTAGTATGAGTACTAAAAGTAGTTTTAATAGTAGTATCAGTACTAACAGTAGTATTAGTAGTAGTATAAGTATTATTGGTAGTAGAAGTAGTAGTAGTGGTAGTAGTATTAGTAGTAGTAGTAGTAGTTGTGGTCGCAGTGGTAATAGTAGTGGTAGTAGTAGTAGTGGTAGTAGTAATAGTAGTAATAGTAGTAATAGTAGTAATAGAAGTGTTAGTAGTATTAATAGTAGTAATTGTAATAGCGGTCGTAGTGGTAGTAATAGTAATATTAGTACTATAAGTGTTAGAAGTTATTATTAGTAGTAATTTATTACTTACGTTGGTAAACGAGAAGATTAAAAGAGCGAAAGAGAGGGGGGGGGGTGTGTGTTTGTTCTGAGATAGGGTGAAAGGGAAGGGATTGTGTGTATGCATTTGGGAGAGAGAAGGAGAAAGAGAAGGGGAGGGAGTGTGTGCGCGTGTTATGAGAGAGAGAAGGGGAGGTAGTTTGTGTGTGCGTATGTGTGTGAGTGAGAGAGAGGGAGAGAGAGAGAAGGAGAGAGAGAGAAAAGAGGGAGGGATTGTGTGCGTGTGTGTAAGGTATATATAAATATGTATGTGTATATAGAAAGAGAGAGAGAGAGAGAGAAAGCGAGAGAGAGAAAGAGAAGATGAAGGAGCTCGCGAATGTTCCTTATTTGAATTTGAGTCAATGCCTATTCAAACTTTGTTCTCATTATTTTTCCAATGGTAATGACTATTATAACAACGTTCAAAAATTAAAAAAAGACATTTAATAAAAAGTTTATTATTTTTCGTTTCCAGATTAAGCAAAGTAATAAACTTATTCAAATAACAAAATTTAACATAATAAATACATAAATTTACCAAATTAACACATTTGTAAATAAAGAAATACATATATATATATATTTATATATATGTGAAATAATTTATAAATTAATAAACATTCGAATCAATAAATAAATGTAAAACAAAATAAATATCGACTAAAATCATGGTAGTGTGGAAT